>CP092876.1:52032385-52174561 GCA_030710605.1 Cordylochernes scorpioides
AGTCAAAAGGATACAGCCCGTTCTTCCTCGTCCACGGCTGAGAAGTTGGAACACCACTGGATTCTATACTGCCGTACAAGCCGGCAGGAACTGCAGAAGATTATGTGAGCCATCTGGTGACCAACGCTGAGGACGCACGGATGTTAGCCCGTCTTAGCATCCTGCAGGCTCAGAGCAAAGACAAAGAACGCTACGACAAGAAGCATAAGGAGGTGACCTACAAGGAAGGTGATTTGGTGTGGGTACCGTTGGCTTGTCGGAGAAGTTATTAAAGAGATATTTCGGACCCTATTGAGTGATCAGAAAAATATCGAGAGTAAATTATCAAGTAGAAGGCGTGACGAACATTAGGAGAAGACGAGAAAGTTCAACTTACTTTCGGATTTTAATAAAAAAACAATCTTATCGATATTTTTAAACATGTTAATCCTGGACTTAACGGTTTTACGCATGAAGCTCTCATCCATAACTCGCCTTTTAGAACCAGAATCGATTATATACATTGCTCGACAAGTCTTACACCCAATCTTATTGAATGCGAAACCATTGCCTACGACCTATCTGACCACAACGCCATTATCACGCGATTACGAACAAGGAACACGCAATTTTTTAAAAGGAACATCGACTCGAAAATTTTTCACTCTCATATCTTCAAAAAAATATTTTTATTCGAACACGAGAGTTTTATTACGGACTTTAATTACATTGGCCCGAAGGCACATTGGAGATGCATGAAAAAACTAATTTTAGAAACCGCGGAGGTTTGTCAAAAATACACTTTTACGAAACTTAGACGCCTCAAACCCGCAATTACTGCAATCTACAATGACAACAATGAATTCCTCAACAACAACGACGCTATCCTAAACCATGTTTTCACTTTTTATCAAAATAAAACGAAGGCAGATGATTCTATTATTTTAGAAGACATCAGAAATTATGTAAATATTATTCCGCGCCTCGATATCGAATTTCATTTCAACGAAGAACATTTTATAACGAAAAACGACATTTTAAACGCGATTAAGCTCTTACCAAATAGAAAGATGGCCGGCGATGATGGCATCCCCGCCGAATTCTATAAAGATTTTTGTGACATCGCCGCCGACTCTTTACTCAAAATATTTTATGAAGCGCAAGTAGAAAACTCCCTACCTGACCACATGAGCGCTGGTAAAATGTTTCTACTACCGAAAACTCCTAATACGCGAACTTTGAACGATTGGCGCCCGATCACCTCTATGAACACAGATTATAAGATTCTATCGAAAATTTTACTCACAAAAATCAAGCCGTACTCCGCGCGCATGATACCAGCAGAACAGAAGTACGCCATCCCCGGCCGTTCCATATTCGATATTATCCCTGAAATTGAGAAAAATATTTACAAATCGAATTTATTTAATACGCCCCTCGCAATCGTAACAATCGATTTACAAAAAGCTTTCGATTCGATTAACAGACCGTTTATTATCGCTACGCTTGAAAGACTCAATATCCCCGATATTTTCCTGAAATGGATTAAAATCGTCTTTAGCGGAAATAAAATAAAAATCGACATGAACGGCGAATGCTCTCCTGAACTCGACGTAAACAGAGGCGTGCGTCAGGGCTGTGGCTTGTCCGCGCTGCTTTTTTCATTCGCCACGACGTCTCTCATACATCATCTTCGTCGAAACCTCAGCTCTACGTCCGAGCATATGCCGACGATTTTATC
Organism: Cordylochernes scorpioides; assembly: GCA_030710605.1. Classification (NCBI taxonomy): domain Eukaryota; kingdom Metazoa; phylum Arthropoda; class Arachnida; order Pseudoscorpiones; family Chernetidae; genus Cordylochernes; species Cordylochernes scorpioides. The sequence continues at coordinate 52,034,106 of CP092876.1, forward strand.
TTATTTTTAAAAGACGAAACTGATTTTAATCGGATTTATAACTGTTTTAAATATTTCGAGAAAACATCCGGCATCGCTATAAATTTTAAAAAGAGTAAGGGATTGTGGTGTGGCAATTGGAGCGGCAGGACCGATAGGCCAGAAGATATAGAAATGCGGAACGACACAATTGATATCCTCGGTATACACTTCGAAAACTCCAAAACGCCCCTCAAAACGCAAACTGAAAATCTTCGTTCCTATTTCCGCCATTCAGCCCTAATTGCAAAACAAAACATTTTAACGCTCCCCCTCCACCTCAAGACGCGATTTTTAAATGCGAACTTTAAACCAAAATTTGCCTACATGATAAACGCCATCTTACCAAGCGATTCTATATTAAACGTACTACAAAAGGACTTGGATGACGCGCTCTATAATGAAACAACTTGGACGACCTCGACAATGAATTGCTTTCCCGCCGAGAGGGGTGGCCTCGGCCTGCTGCATTTGGCAAATCAGCGCGACCTCTTTATTCTAAAACGTATACAAAGGTCTATTAACGGGGAAAAAAACGAAAACGATTATCTTTTTATAAACAAAAATTCGACAAACATCTACAATCTGTTTAACTACGATTTACACAGTTTTCTATCGCCACGACGAAAACAGACTCTATCAAGCTGGAAAAACATCGCGCCAAACTTTCATATCGATTTTAAACGCCTCTCGAAAAACGACTTCTTACACATCGTGCTTTTAAAATGCCGCCATTTACACGGCCTTTATATGCAAAATCCTGCCGTCTTCAATGTTCGAGGCCTGAGGCGTTTGAAAGACTTTTTGAATTTAAACGGTGATATACGAGATATCAATGATTTTTTCTCCCACGCCACGCGAAACATTCTGAACGATTTTCAAAGAATCACTACGTTCTATAATGAAACGAAAATTATGAATTTTAAATCAAGCAACCATTCTTCCTGCGTGCATCTTCCCATCGTCTACGAATCACGCCTTTTCTCACGTCTAAAAAGCAACGCACTACGAAATCTAATTTTATCAACCTATTTTAACCTTAAACGCGCAGAAGAGAAAGTTGAAAGGTGGAACTTCAACACTGCACCAACCTTGCATAAAAGGCGTAGCATCTACGACGATATCGCCTGGAGGTTGAAATTAAGAGCCCTGCCACACCCGACCAGGAATGGAAGGCCCTCCTGCACTGCTTGCGGAGGATCTCCTGACATACGACATCGGTACCTAGAGTGCGAATTTACCAAGAAGAAAATAAAAGAGGCTATAGAAGAATGTCAGATTATCGACCGTTTATACATATTCAGCCCAGCCAACTTCATCCTAGAACGCGAAAATCCAGAAATACGTCGAATTTTAAACAAGAAGAAATACGAAATTTACAAATTTTTTATTGAGCAGGATTTTAATTGTACCCCCTCCCCCACTAACAATTGAAATATAACGACGTTTTATATGACTGAATAAAAATTGCTTTTGTTGTTTACATACATACATACATACATACATACATACATACATACATACATACATACACTGACTTTTATAAATATAGGGATATTCAAGAAATTATTTTTCAGAAACCTTCCCAGTACTATACTAAATTACTTCCCAAAGTTTCATGGCGTTCCAATGAGTAGTTTAGTAAGACATAAAGGACAGACACACACGTACACATACATTCATTTATATCTATATACTAGCGGATGTGTACCCGGCTTCGCCCGGGTTTTATCCGAGTGAAAGTTTGCCTAACGAATATTATATATTATGAAGTATAATAAACAATGTTAAAGATTAGTTTTAATTATTAATCAATATTGTGTGTGAATATGCGAGAAAGATGTAATATCGTTGTTGTTTTCTTGACCGACTGTTTTACATATGGTGTTATCTTAAAATTGCTTGTTTTGAATATTTTTTTAGATTGAGTTGAATGAATTGCTGATTTTTTTTGTATTTATATATAAATAAAATTAACTCTGTTGATTTTTTTTTGTATTTAATCGATAACAGCGAAGTTACGCATGTTAAAGTTAGGAAAAAATTTTGATGTTAAGCAAAACCTGCTCCATCTCGTTTTACATAAATGTTGAAAATTTGGTCGAAATTGATGCATTGTAACGAAAGTTTTTAGCGAACACCACTTATGAAATTTGAATTTTATTAATATCTATTTATTATATAATTGCCTTATTCTTTCTGTCTGTCTGAAGCTCACGGATAGAATGCGCGCCCATAGGCTGCCTGGCGAACATGTTACCTCCCTGCCCCCCTCTAGACAACCCTGTTATCAGCTGTGTGATACATACACCTGTCTATAGCGGCCATTCTAGACTACCCTGTTATCAGCAGTGTGTTACATCCACCTGTCTATACAGACCACCCTGTCTATAGCGGCCACTATAGACACCCCTGTTATCAGCAGTGTGCTACATCCACCTGTCTATACAGACCACCCTGTCTATAGCGGTCACTTTAGGCAACCCTGTTATCATCAATGTGTTACATTCACCTGTCTATACAGACCACACTGTCTATAGCGGTCACCTTAGGCAACCCTGTTATACACCTGTCTATATAGACCATCCTGTCTATAGCGGCCACTCTAGACACCCCTGTTATCATCAGTGTGTTACATCCACCTGTCTATACAGACCACCCTGTCTATAGCGGCCACTCTAGACACCCCTATTATCAGCAGTGTGCTACATCCACCTGTCTATACAGACCACCCTGTCTATAGCGGCCACTCTAGACAACCCTGTTATCAGCTGTGTGATACATCCACCTGTCTATACAGACCACCCTGTCTATAGCGGTCACTTTAGGCAACCCTGTTATCATCAGTGTGTTACAATCACCTGTCTATACAGACCACCCTGTCTATAGCGGTCACTTCAGGCAACCCTGTTATCAGCAGTGTGATACATACACAATTGTCTAAACAGACCACCCTGTCTATAGCGGCCACCCTAGACAACCCTGTTATCGGCTGTGTGATACATACACCTGTCTATAACGGCCATTCTAGATAACCCTGTTATCAGCTGTGTGATACATACACCTGTCCATAGCGGCCACTCTAGACAACCCTGTTATCAGCTGTGTGATACATCCACCTGTCTATACAGACCACCCTGTCTATAGCGGTCACTTTAGGCAACCCTGTTATCATCAGTGTGTTACAATCACCTGTCTATTCAGACCACCCTGTCTATAGCGGTCACTTCAGGCAACCCTGTTATCAGCAGTGTGATACATACACCTGTCTATACAGACCACCCTGTCTATAGCGGCCACCCTAGACAACCCTGTTATCGGCTGTGTGATACATACACCTGTCTATACAGACCACCCTGTCTATAGCGACCACCCAAGACAACGTTTTTAAAATATATTCACACTCGGGTAAACCCTGGGCGTTGCCCGGGCCATTCGTCTAGTAGATATATAAAAGTCAATGTCTGTCTGTAGAACTACTGAACCAATTGGTACCAAATTTTGCATGTCTCTTTTTATAAACCTGAAGAAAATTTTCGGCTACATTTTGATTAGTATTTTTACTATTTCTTTTTTTCATTTGAAGAACTTTTTTTTACGCGGAGTAATCCGGAATGGAATGAATACTCAAATATGGCCATTTTCATAAGCATCGGCGGTTCAGTGGTAGAATGCTCGCCTGCCACGCGGACGGCCCGGGTTCGATTCCCGGCCGATGCATTTTTTTTTTACAATTTTTAAAACTCATTTATCTATGTTAATAAAATGAAAATTTCATAAGTGTTGTTCGCTAAAAACTTTCGTTACAATGCATCAATTTCGACCAAATTTTCAACATTTATGTAAAACGAGATGGAGCAGGTTTTGCTTAACATCAAAATATTTTTCCTAACATTAACATGCGTAACTTCGGTGTTATCGATTAAATACAAAAAAAAAATCAACAGAGTTAATTTTATTTATATATAAACTAGACGAATGGCCCGGACAACGCCCGGGTTTTACCCGGGTGCGTATATATTTTAAAAATGTTTTAATTAAAATACTATTCGTTACAATTATAAATTGGCGCCTTGGATGTCTCTTTTGTGAAACGTCCCGCCCTAAACTGTGTGTGTCTTGAAAATATAAAAATAAAAATGTGAACGGAAAAATATGTCCAGGGTAGCCTAGTGGTCATGGCATCTGCCTGGTAAGCGGAAGGTCGTGGGTTCGATTCCCATCCCTTGACACTTTTTTTATTTTATCCATTCTGACCAAAATCTATCCGTGAACTTCACACAGTGAACTTCACACAGACAGAATAAGGCAATTATATAAGTAGATAATCCAAATTGTGCCTTATCACACACTATTTTTTATTTGGCCTTATTACCTTGTGTTTATAATCTATGACGTAATGCCAGCGGCGCGCGCCCGTTGGCTGCCGGCGAGCACGTGACCTCCCTGTGCGCGCGCATCCGTGACAGCGGCCGATGAGGAATTGAGGAAAGACGGTCGTGACTATATATGTTGATAATAATAGTAATAATAATATAATAATAATAATTATTATTATTATCATTAGATAATGATAATGATCATAATGATGATGCGCGCGCATCCGTGACATGAGGAATTAAGGAATTGATTGAGGAGGAAAGACGGTCGTGACTATATATGTTGATACAAAAAAAATCAACAGAGTTAATTTTTTTACATACTAGCTAATAATCTCAATCTAAAAAAATATTCAAAACAAGCAATTTTAAGATAACACCATATGTAAAACAGTCGGCCAAGAAAACATATTATATAAATATATAATGTAACGAATATTATTATCATAATATTCTGTGTGTTCAGCAATATTATTATCAATAATTTTCGTTAGGCAAACTTTCACTCGGATAAAACCCGGGCGAAGCCGGGTACACATCCGCTAGTATTATATATAATATAAATATATATTATTATATCAACTATATTAATTAAATCAAATACCTAAATACTAATATAATACAATTTTTACCATCACACACACTTTTTCCTGTAGTTTATGTGTTACTTCTGTATTGATATTCTATGGCACTTCTAATATTTATTATTGATGTACTTTCAGTATGAAGGAAATTGCAATCGGGGGAATTCTCGGGCGAAGCCGGGTCATACGTCTAGTATATACAAGGTGCGTTCATTAATTTCCAGGACTGGTTAAAAATTAAAATGAATAAAAAAGCTAAAGAAAATATTTTTATACAGAGTTAAATATTGGACATTCGACCACACCTGACTGAAAGCACGAGTCTCGTGGCGCACGCGCCGATCTAAAAATAGAACAAAACAACTTCCTTGTAAGGTTCGCATTTCTAATTTTAAAATGGCCATTTTCAAAGAGCAGAGAATCTGCATTAAGTTTTGATTTAAATTGAAAAAAAGTGCTACTGAGACGTATGAATTGATTAAAGAAGTTTTTGGCGATGCAGCTTTATCCCGTTCAAGAACTTTTGAATGGTTTTCACGCTTCCTAAAAGGTCGAGAAAAGGTGACTGAGCGTCCAAGATCATTACGTTGCGAGAAAAACAATCTCAAAATAAGGAATTAATTAAATCTAACAGAAGAATTTCTTTTAAAGACTTATCTCCAGAGACTTGGACTATCTGTAGGACTGTGTCATCAAATAGTAACAAAAGATTTGGACATGATCCGGACGTCTTCAAAATTTGTTCCCCGGATTCTAACAGAGGAACAAAAGGAGGTTAGAATGGATGTCTGCAAGAACATGGTTGAAATGACTCGGACCGATCCAGAATGGATGCAAAAAATAATTACCGGGGATGAAACATGGGTGTATCAGTATGACCCGGAAACCAAACGTCAATCCAGCCAATGGATGGAAAGAGGGGAACCGAAACCCAAAAAGGCAAGATTTACAAAATTCAAAGTCAAGACATTGCTTGTTACATTTTTTGATATTAATGGTTTGGTTCACCATGAATTCATTCCTTTCGGACGTACAATTAATCAAGAGGTTTATTTGGGGATAATGAGGCGCTTAATGGAGGCAGTGCGCCTTAAAAGACCTGAAAGATGACAAAACAATGACTGGATACTTCATGTCGATAATGCGCGGCCGCACACAGCCCATGTTGTTTTGCAGTTCATGGCCAAGCATTCAACCATACAGATCCCTCATCCACCCTATTCCCCCGAATTAGCCCCCGATGACTTTTTCCTCTATCCTAAATTGAAAATGAAGTTAAAAGGAAGGAAATTTGACAACGTTGATTTATAGTTTTCTGAAGAGCATTGCTCGAAGCAAATATTTGAATGTAATTCTACTGTCCTATAAGCTTATGTCCATAGTTTACTTGAAAACCATTTCTAAGATTCCATCCTTCAGTGTAGCATATAAAAGCAGAATGATCCAATACAGTATTAGAGCTCTGAGATGCGGTCTGGTGGATTAAATTGGCGAAACCGCTGGGAGGGTTCACCACTGATGAGCCAAGCCCTCCCAATATATTTTTTCATCGCAGTAAGGACAGTGGAAGTTCGTTTTATGTATAAAAGAAACATTCGCGCTTTTAAATCCTTTTATTTTATATGTATTGATGGCGCGTTATTGCTTTGTGTTAATATAATATAAAGATGCTTATCAATAACTTTCGGGCATACAGCAATCTATTTCTCTAACCACTTCAGTGTACTTTTCACTGCTATCTTCTCACACACACACACACTCGAGCGTGCGGCCGCGTTTTCGCGAGCTCCGCCGTTTTCGCCTCTGGAGTGTGTGTCATTGGCGCTGACCCTGCCGAATTCGGTATCAGAAGATAGCCCTCGATCCGCTGATCAAGTGCCTGAAAGGCCCAGCACTGGATCTCAACCAGGCGAGAAGTTTTCTCCGAAAAACGAAAATATGAGGAATTCTAAAAAATTTCCTCTGAAAATCAAAAAGATGCAAATTCGCCGGCAGGCGATATGCATGTAAATCTGGCCGCCTGCGCGTGGTGACGTCACGGCGCCGCCGACTGCTGCTTCGACCAGCGCTACAACACCTAACCCGACCTCGCTCAACTGGGCCGACAGCGAGATGGCAGAGGTGGACGCCAACGACGGCTACACCGTTGTGAAGAGCAAGAAAAGGCGCCTCACTTCAACGCCGGAGCACGCCGCTAGGCAGCCTGGCAGGCCTGCTGAGAAGCCCAGCCCCCAGCAGCGGAAGCGGTCAACAGGGCCGAGAGCAGTGCCGCCTCAGGAGATCAAGGCGACACGCGCCAACATCGCCGACGCCAGGGCGAGGCAGGCCACTACCAACCAGGAGAACTACGTCTTCGTGGAGCTGTGCCCAGAAATCCCGGACTACTCTTACCTCAAGGCAATGAGCGCGCTACTCGGGGGGCCAAAAACATCACGCAATTCAATCGAATGAACGGCCACTACATCGTGGGCCTTGCGAACAAGGACCTCGCGAACCGTCTGGTCGCGAGCGGCCTGGAAATCGAGGGAACGACCCTCAAGATCTTCCCCTTCCGCAAGAGGGCGGAGCGCATAGTCGTGGCCAACCTGCCCGGCTTTGTGGAGGACAGCACCATCGCGACCGCACTGGGCCAATTTGGGAGGGTCACCTCCATCGCCCCAATCCTGGTCAAAATGGGGGAGTTCACCTTCACCGACGGCCGCCGGGAAGCGTTCATCCTGCTCCGCGAGGGCGTAAGGCTGGAGAAGCTGCCCACCCAACTGACCATCCACTCCAAGGGAGACACCCTGTCAGCCTTCCTCTCTTTTGCAATCAAGTGTTCCAAATGCGGTAAACAGGGCCACCGCAGAGCCAACTGCCCAGCGCTCGCCAGACAAGGGAACGGCAACCCCAGGCAAGCAACGTCTCCCACCGACGCAAGGCCTCCCCCTCCTCCTCCTCCTCAGCAGCCAAGGAAGCCGGCACCTGCGCCCGCATCACCGGCGTCCCCTGTCCAACCGGCGAAGACATCAACTGAGGCTCCAGACATCAACTCCCTCCGCGTCTCCCCGGGGAAAACCCGCACTCTTCCAGCTGCGGGAGCACCTCAAGCAGTCCCCCAACCTCTCCATCGACTGAGACGGGCTGCCCGGTATAGACCGCGAGGACGCACAGCAGCTACTCACCTCTAAAAGAAAAATGGAGAAGCGAGTGCCCTCGTTGTCAGAAGCACAGGTCGCCGCCCTCGACCAGGTGGCCGAAACCATCAAGGCCTCGATCCCAGACTCCAAACACACCATCCGCAAGACCCTCCAGAAGACCAAGGGGGTGCTTAAGGGACGGCAACAATGAGCTACGGTCTCGCCAGCATCAACGCGCGAGGGCTCGCCTCTCAGGGGAGGAGCCTTGCCCTTTGTCATCTCCTCAGGCAACATCACGTGGACATCGCGTTTGTCCAGGAGACAAACGCATTTCATCTCGGCAGCGGCCAAGACCTCTGCCTCGGTTACAACGCTGTTGTATTGGCCCATCCCGTAGCCATCTCGGGATCCGGACTCGCCTGCGTCTCCGGACCAGGCGTAGCCGTGCTGCAACAGCGTATCCTGTGGCCGGGCCACATCACCTTGGCAACAATAGATGTCCACGGCGAGGAGATGACGGCCATCGCCGTTCATCTGGCGCATGAACCCCGGGAGAGAAACCGACAACTGGAGCTCCTGGCGGCGACAGCGGCACAGGAGGAGGAGGAGGGGGCCTGCTGGATCATCGGCGACTTTAACATCAGGGATCGGGGCCCCTCATCATCATCATCATCGGATGCCCTCGCCGCTCTTCTGGACCTGGCCGCGCTGGTCGACGTGGCCACCCAGTTCGACGCCGCCCACCTGCCCACCAGAGTCGCCATGCACGGCGACCAAGTCGAATCCAACCGCCTGGACCAGATCCTCGTCCCTGCTGGAGTCCTGGATCGCGTGTCCATCTACGCCACCAGCCACTACCACCTCTCGGACCACCGCCTCGTGCTGCTCCAGGTGGGCCCGCCCACCACGGCAGTCTCCTCCCCCACCCAGCCTCGCTTGGCCGCGATGCTCCGCTCGGGCCTTGCTCTCGAACATCTGGCTGGCTACATCCGGGAGCTGGAGGAAGGCACAGCGCACGATGACGACGACAGGACCTTCTGTGATAGGTGGACCTCCATCAAGGCGGGGCTGCTGGCGGAGGCCAGATCCCTGCACGACCCGCGCCACGCTGCCAGCGACAGCTACGTCTACAGGGCGAGACGTTACATCGCGGCGCAGCTCGAGGCCTCCTCCATCCGGGCCGACTACCCTTCGCTGCCGGACCTAGTACGCGCCATCCGCCTCCGACGCCCGGTCAGCGTCATCAGGGACGAGCAGGATAATATCATCGAGGGCCCCGAGCTTCGGCGGAGGGCGTTCGCGACCTACCAGCCCCGCTTCGCCCGTCCCACCAGCGATCCAGCTGCGGGAGCTGCCTTCATCGCCAGCAGCGCGCCCACCACCACCACCCGCGAGCTGAGTGAGGAGGACCCGCTCCACCGGCCGGACATCAGCCCCAGCGAGATCGCCAACGCTATCGAGTACCTCCCTCGCGGAAAGGCCCCCGGCTGGGATGGCTTGCCGTGCGAGCTCCTCGTCGCCTTCAGCGAGAACTTCTTCGCGGAAGCTCTGGCCCGGGTGTTCGCGGCATCACTGCTCCGCGGTGCCCTGCCTCCGTCGACGCGGCGCAGCTCCATCTGCCTCGTGCCCAAGGCCTGCGGAGGTCGCGGCCTTGATGGCTACAGGCCCGTCGCGCTGCCCTCGGCCGACTACAGGATCCTGGCCGCCATCCTTCACCGGCGCCACAAGCCCCACCTGGGGACCCTTGTGCCGGAATGCCAGACCTACGCCGTCCCCGGGAGGTCCCCGTCATGGAACATCGCCATGGTGACGGACGCCGTCGAGGAGGCCACCGCCCTAGGCTCGCCGCTGGCCGTCATGGGCGTAGACCTGGAGTCCGCCTTTGACTCACTAGACCGCAGCTTCCTGGAGTCCCTGCTGACGTCCCTCCGCCTCCCGCCGGCCTTCAGGGCCTGGATTAACATCCTCTACGCCGGGGCGGACGCCACCATCCGGGCCGGAGGATTCTACACCGCCGCCTTCCCCCTCCTCAACGGCCTAAGACAGGGTTGCTCCGTGAGTGCCGCACTCTTCAGCATCGCCATGGGGCCGCTGCTACGTCGCCTGGAGTTGACCCTCGGCGTGGGCAATGTCATCGCCTACGCCGACGACATCGTCCTCCTATTCCATCGCGACGGAGACTTCGAACGGGTGGCGACCGTCTTCGAGGAGTACAAGCAGGCTTCCGGGGTTGGCGTGAACCTCCGGAAGAGCGCTGGCCTCTGGTGCGGCGCCTGGCGCAACCGCGGCGACTCCCCTCTCGGCGCCTCCTGGTCGACCACCTCCATTAGAATCCTCGGGCTCGACATCGCCCCCAGGAGCACCGTCGCCCACCGGGAGCAGCATCTCCTGGCCCTCCTGGAGACTGCGTGCCGCAGATGGACGCCCTTCACCCGCGGCCTCTCCCTCGTCGGACGAGCAAGAGCGGCGAACACGCTGGTGGGGTCCAAGATCCAGCACCACCTGCATGGATACCTCCCATCACCCCCGACCATCGCCAAGCTGCAGGCCCGACTGGCGAGGTTCGTCTGGGTGCCAGACCACACGGCGTGGCTTCCCACCAACGTCATGGCGAGGCAGGTCACCATCGGAGGCCTCGGCCTCCACGACCTCGCGACCCAGCTCCAGCTCGCCTGCCTCAAGGGGGTGCAGGTCGCGCTCCGCGGAGGCAGAAATGCTTTCAGCTGGCTGGTAGAAAGCGGTGAGGCCTGGATCCACCCTCCACCGGACGGCACCCGTCTCCAGCCCCGCCGTCTACGGCTGCTGAAGCTCCCCACGGCTCAGCTGCTGGACCTCCCCATCATCGGCGGCTGCCGGTTCCTCCGCCCTCCCGACCTCCTGGCCCCCGCCCGCTGGCGCGGAGCCCGAGTCCGGGATCTCATCGTGGAGGAAAATCTCATCGCCCGCCAAACGCGCTCGGCCTTCTGCCGGAGGCTGACCTCCGAGAACGCCGTGGGCTTCGGGGCGGAGTCTACGCCCTCATCTAGCTCCTTAGCTGCGGCCGTGGTGCTACGCCGTGGAGGGTCCTGGACCAGGCGATGAGCGGGTCCTCCACCGCTTCTCCGAGCCCAACCTGGACAAAGTAGCGAATGATTCGCAACTTTGCTGACGCCAGGACTTTGCTGACGCCATCCTCAACGGCCTCACGACCCGCTCAGCCCGACAGGCCCTGGATCGTCCGCGCCTCGCCGCCACGCCCATCTCCAGATTCCTGGCGAGATGGACGCCCACCATCAATCCACCATCCAGGATCGACTGGGCCTCGCTACGGCGCTGCGCCTTCTCGGGCCACGAGGCCGACGCGGCCCTCAAGTTGGCCCTCCACGCCCTGCCCCATCCGGCCCATCCTGCCTCGGTCGGCCCCTCCTGTCCTGCCTGTGGGTCCATCGACCGCTTCCTCGGCACCGTTACTGGTGCAGCCGTTCCATCAGGCCTCTCATCAGAGAGGCCTTCAACATCATAGGGCGGCCCCCTGACCTGCAGGCTTGGATCTTCGGCGGGTCGGCCTTGAGGACGACGCCCTTTCCATCCTGGCGTCAGCAAAGTTGCGAATCATTCGCTACTTTGTCCAGGTTGGGCTCGGAGAAGCGGTGGAGGACCCGCTCATCGCCTGGTCCAGGACCCTCCAGCGTCGAGGTTTTCTTCTATCACCCCCCTTGTAAAATATGTATCATACATGTATTATATTTCATTTTTCATGCATATATTATTTTCTTCTTTCTCTCTCATTGTCTTTGAAATGTAATATTTTCTAAGATGACAATAAATATTTTTTTTATTGTCAATTGCCACACACACACAAGTCATTGCTTCACATCAACGTACAAAAACGACAGTACTGCTTGACAATTATTTTTTTGATTTCGTAATTTCAACAAATTCTTTGAACACAGTTCCCCAGATTTGAAAATCCCAACTTCTGGCTTGAACACGTTTCAAAAGTTTTATTTCAATCATACACAGAGCACAATCACCAACGCATGCACAAAGCGTTCACAACTCTCAATTTTATTTAGCACTAGCGGACCACAATCAACCTTTGATTTTAAGTCAAGACAGATCACCTACTGTCGATACAACAATTCTACTTATCGCATGGTTCCATTTCATCCCTTTCAATCATATTAATGAACAACCTTTTCTTCAACAACTTTTCAATCCATTAACCCTACAATTGTGACAAAGCACTGTAACCTTATACAGGATCACAAGTGAAACATTGCCTAGGAAGACGCTCAAGTATGTATCCTCGCTTTGCACCTGGATCTAAGTATTTGGTTGCCTGTGTAATACTTACAATTGCATATTCTTTAACCCCTAACCCTTTCCAATGCCCGCCAACAATCTCTTAGAACATCATTTTATTTTTTATCATCATTATTTTTTATCAAACAAAGATTTCATCTAAATTTCTCTTTTATATGAATATCATAACTTTTAAATTGAACATAAGTTTTATTTTTTATAATTTTGAGATATATCCAAACAAAACATCTTGTTATAGCCCTTTTTAACCCTCACAGTTTAAATTAATTAAAAGAAATTTTAATTACTTACCTGTGTTAGAGAGACTTTACCCGTTTAAACCCGGATAAACCCTTTCACTCCCGGGGCCCATCTATGGTAATTTAAACCAACAACCCTATATTGTATAATACTTATAACAAGATTGTCAAGTTGTATATAGAAACACATCTATAAATAATTATACGCATGAATGACATGTGTCATTGCATCACCATATGTAATGTGCTTTGTACAAACTGAGGATGAATAAATAAAACCATGTAATAGATTAAGAGCTGAGCTAAGCAAGAGATCGAGATAGAAATACAACAACCCTAAAAAGGAATTTGGCACGTCGTTGCCATCAAGGTCAAAGGGTGCAGAATAGCGCAGACGCCCCCCACGCCCTTTGGACCTGTTCAAAGTCCAAATTCTCGCATGTCTCCCTCCTCGGCAAAGGTATATAAAACCTTGGTTTTAGCCGAAATCATAGTCACTTTACCATCGGCGTGAGCCCTTGTCGGTTGTACCCAGGACCACCTCATCGACCATGTAAAACAGTGAGACTCTTCTAACTCCATCTTGCTCTTAGCTCGACTTTTAATAGTTCACAGAACTTTCCTACTACAACTGTGTCTCTCCGTTTTTTGTGTGTGGACATTCCCAAGCTTTCCACTCTGCCTCGACCACGACTGCTTATACTTTGTGAGAACTGTTAAAGGTCCTACAAGGTGCAGAGAGGTACTGGAAAACTCTCCACGCCAGGAGAATATATATTTACACTTTTCACCAATGCCTAAAGTTTCTCACCTGAAAGAAAAAAAAAAACTCCGCCTTTGCCGGTCCCAAGCCAGGATGAAAAAGGAGGAGGGGGAACAGTAACAAGCTCACTAAAAAAACCTGGGCTCAGCTGGCCCGGCTGATAGTACCTTGTAAGGGCTCCTAATCCAGGGATACATTCTTTTGGAGCTAAGTCAGTGGCCTGCCACTGAGTAGTGCTCCCAGTCTTGATGACAAAGGCAGACGCATTCTACTTCACCCAATTATGATGGTTGTTAATTTCAAGCTTTACAAGCTTGACACTCTGATATGATTAAGTGAAGATAAGAAAGGAGAAAAAAATATTTTTTGTATTTTTTTTATTTGGCAATAATCTATTTATTACACTGGTCAACAAGATTTTTGCACAAGAGAACCTGATTATGTTTCTAGTGTAACTTTTCTTGCTGAACTCAAAAATCTAATCAGAAATTTCCCATCACATATGGTTTTTGCGTGACGGTCTTTTTTTAGTATTGGGATAAATACAGTAAAAAATGCAAACAATGTTACGTAAGCAGTTTTGCATAACCCTCATTACATTACACTGGTTTATCAAAAAATATTTTTCTTTGTCCACAAAGAGATAGCATCTTATCGACATGTCCTGAATCCAAATATACAATTAGTTTTATTTCTATTACGCAATATTTCTGAGATACACCTACTTGAAATTTTGAAATATTGTTAATATATAGGCATATATGAACGAAACATATTTATTTATTGAAAAGCAGTGACAGTGGATTTTATTCTATACTTTGCTCATGGTAGATCCCTCTTGAGTGTCCAGCAGTAGTCGGCAAGCATAGCGGGACTCCATTTACCTTGGTACCGCTTCTCCATGCTTGATTTATCTTGATGAAACCTCTCATTATGCTCATCGCTAACTGCGCCAAGGAATTCCATGCTGCTGCTTCAACTTCATTCAAACTATTTTGAAAATTTCCATCCTGCTGCAATTCTCGAATCTGAGGTCCAACGAAAATGCCTTCTTTAATCTTCGCTTCACTTATACTAGAAAATTTTTGTTTTAGGTAGGCAAATCCACTGGCATTTCGATCCATTGCCTTGACAAAGTTCTTCATTAATCCCAGTTTAATATGTAATGGTGGTAAGTAAATATTTTCTGAATCGATCAGGGGTAGATTTGCAATATTTTTATATCCTGGAGTAAAGATTTTACGGTTTGGCCAGATTTTTTTAATATAATGCCTTTCCCTATCTCTGCTATCCCACTCACACAGAAAACAACACAATTTTGTATATCCAAGCTGTAATCCACGCAAGAGAGCAACGACTTTCAAATCGCTGCATATTTTCCAACCGTATCTTTCATATACTATCTTTTTCAAAAGCAGTTTCATGTTTTCGTAAGTCTCTTTCATGTTGGATGCATGTGCTATTGGCACTGATGGGAACTTATTTCCATTGTGAAGGAGAACAGCTTTCATACTAATTTTTGAATAATCAATGAATAAACGCCACTCTTCTGTATCATGGTCATGACGAAGCGCTTCCATTAGACTAACAACATCATTGCAATATACTAAATCATTCTCTTGTGAAAAGAAGTCTTGAAATTCATCTTGACGCTTGCGAAAAAGGCATACTTTTGTGCCTTTATGCAGCAGACTCCAGCCTTTTAACCTAGAGCCTAAAAGTTCACTCTGTTTTTTTGATAAATCTAAATCACGTACGAGGTCGTTCAAATCTCCTTGGGTTAATAAATGAGGTTCAGATAAAGCACCTGCTTCAAAATTTGTGTCATCCCACTGTTGCTCTCGTCTATCTGAATCATCGTCACTAAATATTACATTTTCAGGAGGCTGTGGAACAGGTAAAATATCACTATGAGGAACCGGTCTCATAGCCGAAGGCAAATCTGGATATTCAACTGTATGTCTTGATTTGGATGTAATACCTGTAGTCTTTGTCAAACAAAAATAACAGACTGAAGAATGGTCTTTAGGTTCCCTCCATATCATTGGAACCGCAACAGGCATATGACGTTCACCTTTAATCCACCCTGTAAGATGTCGAACACAAATTACACAACAATGGTGAGGAGCCCAAGTCTTATCTTGGTCACCGACTTTAAAGCCAAAATAAAGTTCATAGCACTTTTTGATGAGCGGTGTAAAGTTTCGCCTTTGAACTTTGAAAGTTAATTCCCCACAAATATAACAGAAAATATCAGGAATATTAATGCAATGCCTCGGCATATTGACACAGTCTAGTGCACACGATTTATAAAAGCAAATCGATAGAGAAGAATAAACTAATCGCTACAAATTTACCTGTCACTTCTGCTGCAAATCTATTAAACAAATCGTTAGGTTCAATTTAAATATATATATTAAAACTGTTAATGAGCAAATAGCATTACAGAGCTTGTCGCTATTTTTGAGTTGAAAGCAAAACAGATTATAATATTATATAATAATAAATTATATATTCAATTAAAATTTCAATAATTTGTTATTTAAATTAATATTTATGAATCTTAAAGAGCAAAATTTAATTAATAACAAATAAAATAAAGCTTTTGGCTCCACATAACAACTCTTCTTGTAAAAAATAAAGCGCTAGCTTAGTTAATGATGTAACTTAAAAAATGCTTACGTAACATTGGTTGCATTTATTACTGTATTTATCCCAATACTAAAAAAATACCATCAGGCAAAAACCATGGGTGATGGGAAATTTCTGATTAGATTTATGAGTTCAGCGTGAAAAGTTACACTAAAAACACCATCAGGTTCTCTTGTGCAAAAAAAAAAAAAAGTTTTTTTTTGTAGACCTGTGTTATCAATTAATTTGATTTTGGTCTTTATTTATTATTCCCCTGCTCTATACATACATTTTGTACATTTACAATGTCAGCCGTTTTCTCTGTAATACCTTTTTAGCAGTGAGGTTATATTTGAGCAACAAACAATTGTTGAAATTTATAATGGTCGAATTATCGATAGTGTTGAATTACAGTTTGTTATATGATAGGCTGTAGGTCAGGACAACAAAACATGGTCGAATTATCGAGGTTATATTGTATATATAAAACTAGAAATGTAGTTTTAATGAGGTCCTTTAAATATTTTCATTCTTTTTATATGTTGTCTTATCTGCGATATAGTAGCATTTTTTGCAATTTTATTTGCTGATTTGTGTCATTTTTCCCTTTAAATATATTTATTTAAACTCTTCAACTAATGCCTATAGTTTCTTTCCTGAAATTGCTTACCAAACATGAGTTGGTTGTATTGTTATGCTTCGGGGATATTTTAATCCTAAACAGGGTCTTTACGAATGGTACACGTATGGTGACACAGTGCATGTGCTCTCATGTTCTTGAAGTAGTGTAGATCAATACAACCCGGCCCATATGAAACCCAATTTACCCCATAGAAATACCTGCGTCTTACCGTACTCAACACAATCCGCTGCAATATCTCACCTTCTTAAGCCTCATGGCATTAACACCTACTATACAAACAATAGAAGCCTGGCCACCATTCTTAGACATCCAATTACCCGATTGCCGAGACCTGCCAGTGTTCAGTCATCGGGTGGCTCGGTCTACTCAGTCTCATGCAACGATTGTAGTGCAACCTATATAGGTGAGACTGGTAGGTCCGTGGCCATCAGGATGACTGAGCATGGCAGGTGCGTCAATAACAAAGACAACAGGTCCTTCATCTACAGCCATATTCTTGACACAGGCCACTCTTTCGATTTAACTTCACCCACCACATTATACAATAACATCTCCAATAAATACCAAAGACTGATCATAGAAGCCATAGTATCCATATCAAAAAATAGCATTAACCGACATATAGATTTACCGGCACAATATCAGGATATATGTAGTAACTTGAATAACCGTTAAACCCCCCCCCCCTCCCCCAGTATAGTTCCAATATGGCCGCTGATGGCGGGTTGAACAGTCGATATCCTAATACTAGTCTCTCTTCATTATATAGTCACATGTTTTAGCCAATTACAAACCTACCATTTATTTGTCAACCGGCATTACAGGATTAGCATAGTTACATAAGTATATTATATAATAGCTTAGATTTGCAAATATCTTTTAACTAAATTGTTTTTTAGCCGTCCTATATTATTTTTCTCATATGTAAAAATATCTCTTTAAAAACGGAATCCTATTTAAGGCCTATTACCATCATGTATCATTACCAGTTGAAGGGCGTGACTGCCCGAAAGCTCGTGTAGTCGATTAATAAAAAATCATTTTCTCCTGGCGTTATTTTATAGTATTTATATTCCAAGGAGAAAGTTTCTATGTTTAAATAAATGTGTTGTTTGCACTTTTATTTTCTGATTTGTTAGTATTTTTCTTCTTTTTTCATTTTAAATAATTTCTTAGGCATAGGAACCAATGCCTATAGTTTCTCACCTGCGGGCCCTTCGAGTAAACCCGGGGCGTTGCCCGGGTCACTCGGCTAGTAATAGATATATTTTCATAATTTGAAACTCGTAAATTTGAATCTCTCGATAAAGTGAACATTTTTTCACGATCCCTGTGTGCCGTGTCATCTTGAATTTTGTCTTTCCTAATTTTCTACGTTAAAAAATCATCGTTTTTTCTAGTGAACATTTTTTTCCGGTCCCTTGAAAAATACTCGATAAGTTGAATAAAATCAATATTAATTAGTTCCCCCGGTAATTGGAAGTAAAGGAATAGTATCTTTGCTTTGGAATTGTATCATTATTCTTGTCTCAAATAAATTGCCGTTTCATCCTGAATTTTGTCTTTCCTAATTTTCTACATTACAAAATTATCATTTTATTTATTCTTCCAATATATATTTTTGATAAATAATCTTTAAGATAATAAACTGAGTGATAATAAAACTTATAGATAAAAAAAACTTGTTATCATCATCGCAATGGTGGCGCTGCTTGCGAGTTAAATTTACAAATCTGCAAATAACTCTAAGTATATTCAAGACTAGCAGAATGACCCAGGCAACGCCCGGGTTTTACCCGATTAAATGTTTTTATTCAAATACTATTCGTTACAATTATAAATTGGCGCCGTGAATGTCACTCTTGTGAAACGTCCCGCTCCAAACTTGTGTCTGAGAAGCGATATTTTTATAGAGAGATGATCTGGCTTTGTGTCTTCTGCTCGAATGAATTTTTTTATGTTAGAATTTTGTTCCTGCATACTAAAAATAAACTGGCTTCACCCGTGATCCCCGCATTTTGGAATTATTCCCGATATAAACATGATACAGCAATATTGACATCATCTTTTTCTGACTAAAAAACAACTATTTTTGCCCAGAACCTGTCAATTTCATTTTTTATTGGCTAAAATTCCGATAAATATATCTTCTAAATTTTTCTCTATGTCCTGTCAAAACGTTTTACATGTACATTAGGTGAGCTGATATTACTTCCCATCTTCACCGCTAGAGGCGCTGCTTGCGAGCGAAAAGGCAAATTTGCAACGCAATTTGCAAATACCTCGAATAATATTCGGGATAGAGACCTGAAATTTTCACTATAAGTGTTTACAGATTCTACTCTATATACTGTTAAAATTTGAGTCAGATTAGTTATGTATTGTGGACGTGTATAGCCGACATAGATACCCACATACATACATACATACATACTCGGCCGTGCGGCCGCATCTCGCGCGCGCTCCGAGTTGTTCGCCTTTCGCTGCTCTTCTGAGAATCTAAGTCAAAATCTAATTTCATATTCTTACTCTCCATCATCAGCTCTTCATTCCTGCATATCGTTTCCCACCCATAGTCATTTTTCGAGTTTTTGCTCATTGCTAATCAGCATATTTGCCAAGTTTCAAGTTGAAATTTGGCAACCATCACCATCATGTGACCGATTAGTAAACAGCGGGACGCTGTTTCTCTTGTGGAGGGAGTGATGTAAGGAGGTTAGAGTTTCCTGGTATTCCCTCTTATCTTGACTGGACGGACCGGTCAGGGGAAACAGTAGCGTCATGGAAAAGGAGGACAAAAACTCAGTTCTCCATTCTTGCTCTAACTGCTGGGGCGATTTGGCTCATGTAAATAGTAACTCTTATTTTATATTTGAAATCTCTCATATAACTAATTATATAAATATTTAAAGTAATTCCGAAGCCTAGTTAATATCCTAATATATTCTATATCAGAATATAAATTTACAAACTATATTTCAGAGGAGACGATTTATAATAGGAATTCATTTAAATGACCTCATTAAAAACTACATTTTATATATATTTGGGTTAAACTTTACATGTATGCTATCCAAAGTGCGCACACTTGAAAAAGTCACATAAAGTCGTCTGTGCGTAAACACAGGCTCTTGTAGCAAAGGTTTGGCCTTGAGCCCTCTTTATAGTCATATATGTCAGACAGTATACAGTGTGTTCAACTTTGGGTACTGTCAGTATATGTGCTTCAAGGACATGAGAGCACATGCGCTAGAACACCATACCTGTTCCATCGCAAAGATCCTATAGGCATTGGTGAAAGTGTAAATAAATATTTTGGAAATGAAAAAAAAATTGCAGATATGACAAAATATTAAAGGAATAAATTCATTTAAAAAACCTCATTAAAAACAACAATTCTATAATTTTATATATACAATATAATCAAATTAATTCAACACACGATAATTCGACCATTTTTGATGTCTCGACCTACGGCCTATCATATGACAAACTAATTCGACACTTTCGATAATTCAACTATTTTGGAAATTCAAATTTCAACAGTTGATATTTGTCTAAAACCCCAATTATTAACAACATATTAGACTGCAGAGTGCAAAAATGTAGAAAATTGTATGTATATAATTGTATGCATATATTTGTATGTATATAATTGTATGCAAATAATTGTATGTATAGATCAATGAGTAAAATATTTTTTTTTTTTGCTTATCGCTAGTACACGTGGTACAGGCCTTGGTAATCATGGAGGGTAGAGTAGGCGACTGCTTTTACTGTAAGTACACAACATGTCTAAACATGTGAAAAGCAGTTCGACTTTGCATTTGCAAATGTGCCAGAGCCCCGTTTGATTACTTGCGCTTGCTGGTGGGGTTGGACTTTTGCAAGAATCGGAAGCCATCGGAGCATTTTTTTTTTTTTTTTCAGAGAAAAAGTGCCCAATGCGGGAATCGAACCCGGGTCGTAGCGGTCGAAAACCAACGGCTTAAACCATCCTTCCACCAACCCCCAGTAAAATAAGTAAATAAAAAGAAGACCAAAAATAAGTGATAATAGTTTATTGAATAACAAA
The DNA here is from genome assembly GCA_030710605.1 of Cordylochernes scorpioides. Taxonomy (NCBI): domain Eukaryota; kingdom Metazoa; phylum Arthropoda; class Arachnida; order Pseudoscorpiones; family Chernetidae; genus Cordylochernes; species Cordylochernes scorpioides. The sequence continues at coordinate 52,054,862 of CP092876.1, forward strand.
TAAAATAAAAAATATTTTCAGGTTAAAAATTATAGACATTGTTGAAAAAGTAAACTGGAGAAATAGCAATCGTGGTTTTGTTCCTGCGGCGAGTCATATTAGCACGCCTAGCGGTTAGGGGAGTGAGTCTTCCACGGCCTTTTCGAGGCATGACAGAAGACGCTGAAAAAAAAAAGGTAAAATAAGAACCAAGCAGAGGAAAACTATAAAACTGAAAGCCAGGACAGGCATAAAAAGAAAATTCCAAGCATGTGAGGAAACAATTGAAGAAAAAAAAAGGATTCCAAAAAAAATACTGCAAAAAAGAAACCAGATACAAAAAGCAACAATTGAGTACACAAATACAGCATCAGCCTATTTATGAGAAGAAAAAAAAACTACAGACACAAAAATGGAGCTAAATTCAAATGAAAAACTATAACAGATCAAGTAATCAAATCAGGCATTATGAAAGATACTGCAAAAAAGAAAATAAGACACAAAAATGGAGCTAAATATGTAAAAAACATGTATACAAAAAAGCAAAGCCCAATGCCAAACCCAAATATTTTTTTATGAGAAGAACATCAACATAATGCATGATTACGGCAGTCCATAGCTTCCCTGACAAAAATTCACCAAAAAAGTTAAATATTCCAAAATATTTCTGTGTATATATTGCTAAATGTGTAAATAACATGTATATAAAAAAGCAAAGCTTAATTTTAAATTTCATTATCCTTGTCACAGGAAAAGCATCAAAATACTGCATAAGTACGGCACTTTTGCAGCCCCCCTGACAAAAATTCACTAAAAGAGTTAAGTAGTCAAAAAATATTTTGGTATATATATTGCTAAATGTGTAACAAACATGTATATAAAAAAGCAAATCTTAATTCTAAGTTTTAATATTTTTTTATAAGAAAAGCTACAAAAGCAAATAGGGAGAAGTGGTGCCATTTAGCCATTTTCAAAATTTGATTATGAAAGAGTAAATAAATGAGTAAATAAGGACAGATATAAAGAGAAAGTATCGCCAAATGTGTAACAAACATGTATATAAAAAAGCAATGCTTAATTCTAAGTTTTAATATTTTTTTTTAAATAAAAGCTACAAAAGCAAATAGGGAGAAGTGGAGCCATCTAGCCATTTTCAAAATTTGATTGTGAAAGAAAAAATAAATGAATAAATAAGGACAAATATAAAGAGAAAGTATTGCTAAATGTGTAACAAACATGTATATAAAAAAGCAATGCCTAATTCTAAGTTTTATTTTTTTTTTATAAGAAAAGCTACAAAAGCAAATAGGGAGAAGTGGAGCCATTTAGCCATTTTCAAAATTTGATTGTGAAAGAGTTAAAAAATGAGTAAATAAGAGCAAATATAAAGAAAAAGTGTTGCTAAATGTGTAATAAACATGTATATAAAAAAGCAAAGCTTAATTCTAAGTTTTAATATTTTTTTTATAAGAAAAGCTGCAAAAGCAAATAGGGAGAAGTGGAGCCATTTAGCCATTTTCAAAATTTGATTGTGAAAGAGTAAAAAAAAAGAATAAATAAGAACAAATATAAAGAAGAAATAATTAAGCAAAAGAAAGACATAAATAAATATTTCAATCTACAATTCGAAAAATAATATAACCTCAGCCTATTTATGAGAAAAAAAAACGTTGCCAAAGACATTAGGAAAGATAATGCAAATAAGAAACATACACACAAATTGAGCTCTATTTAAATGAAAAACTATAACAAAGTACTTACAAATTATAATCATAATCAAATGAATCAGAAATTAGCAAAAATTAGTAAATAAGAATTAGTAAAAGGTAAACAAAAGAACGCATTTAAAAACAAAGGAATTGATGATGATAAATGCAAAAAATCTACGATTGTAAAATAGATTAAATTAAAAAATAAAAATAACTGTTAACATTAGGAAAATAAAAACAGGCCTATCATACGAAGAAAAAAATAACGAAAATTTTGGTATATAGATCGTTATGTGTAGTTCAGAATCTTCGGAGGAGATAGCTCAGGACTTTACAATGGAAAACTCTGTTACGGTATTATCTATATAGATTTTTTTTATAAGTTTATAGAGAATTGTTTTAACAAATGTTCGTTAGACAAACCTTAACTCGGGTAAAACCCGGGCGAAGACGGGTACATCCGCTAGTATATATATATATATATTTTTTTCCTCCCGGCAAATTTTTCCATCTATATTCTAGCCATAGATTTGGCCTGGACACCTTGCCAGCTAAACGCCTCTTTGGTAGATTGTGAAGATTCCATTAGGTCCCGTGTGGATCTCATGGAATAAACCCCGCCTTAGACTGACGAGGGTCATTAGCCCGAAACCATGGTTTCTAGATGGACGCTTCTCAGTTTGCCAAAGCTGGTGTTGTGGCTTTGTCACCGACCCGAGGCCTTTAGTTGCGGCAACGGTCAATAGATGGCGTCTGGTTTAGACGTCTATTTTGACGGGAGAGGCGACCCTTGTCTCTTTAGATCAATTTCCTACCGGCAAAATTTCCATCTATATTTTAGCCATAGATATGGCCCAGCCACTTTGCCAGCTAAACACCTCTTTGGCAGATTGTCAATATTCCATTAGATTCCGTGTGGATCTCAAGGAATAAAGTCCGCCCTAGACTGACGAGGGCCATTAGCCCGAAACATTGTCTCTAGGTAGGCACTTTTCAGTTTGCCAAAGCTGGTGTTGTGTCTTTGTCGCCGACCCAAGGCAGCTAGTTGCGGAGACGGTCAATAGATGGCGTCAGGTTTTGACGTTCATTTTTCAAGAGAGACGCCCTATGCTTCTCTCTATATATATATGTAATATTGTTAAAACTGTCGACGTATGGAAAGGCTGGCAGTCGTGTACGTGAGGCGAGTGTTGATGTTCTTCCCAAAAGCGGACAACAAGAAGCAGAGGCAGGGCTAGATGTTAGCACCGAGAGTGATCGGGGACAGCCCACGGGACAGAGGTAGAGGCCATGACACAAACTTGGATGCCTATCACCGAGACATGGAGAGCCAGACTGAAGCGGCCTGCCGAGAAAAACACCCTAGAACCATCTGCTGATGACCCCCCTGCTAAAAACTGTCCTGTTCACAGGGGTCGTCTATAAATTGTCCCTGGGTGCCCCACATGGGCTGGGCGTTGGCTTTTTCTCCCCTCTGTCCCTGCCACCAGCTGACCGACCACTCTTTGGATCTTTATTTTGACGTCAACATTTTTAGTTTTACATACAAATAGGGGGCTTAAATACGAATAGTTTATATACAAATGATGAGGTGGTAGTAAATAGAAATAGTGTACATTTTAATAGAAGGGTAGGATCTTATAAAGTATAGGCTTTAACTAATTGATATATATGTGACATATACTAAAAGTTTCATTATTATACAGTTTAAAATATACTATACTAGCCGAATGAACCGGGCAACGCCCGGGTTTTACCCGAGTAAATGTTTTTATTCAAATACTATTTGTTACAATTATAAATTGGAGCCGTGGATGTCACTCATGTCCCACTCCAAACTTTACATGTACATTAGGTCAGCTGGTATTACCCCCTATTTTCACCGCTAGAGGCGCGATCGAAAGAGCAAATTTGCAAATAACACGACGGATATTCGGGATAGAGACCTGAAATTTTCACTAAGAGTTTTCCAGATTCTACTTTATATACTGTTAAAATTTCAGTCAGATTAGCCTGTTACCTGATATTTGGCCAACCCAATTTCTTGATAAATCAAGAAAAGCCATCCACGAACGCGCTTCGCCTTAAATACCCATTTCTTGGTTTTTCGGGAAGCCATTAGGACCAAAAACTCTTTTTTTGGTCGCAGTGGTTCAGCCTACTCCACGCTGAGGAGCGCCAAAAGCGCGAAACGCGTTCGTGGATGGCATTTCTTAATTTATCAAGAAATTGGGTTGGCCAAATATCAGAGAACAGGCTAAATCAATGTTTAGTTGATTTCTGTTCCACCAGATGGCGCTCTGCCTTCTGTAAAGCACATGTGCTCCTGGTCAGGATATGCCATTTTTAATATTGATTTCAACACCTGATCTTTTTATCTTTTATTTTCTTCTTTCGTTTTTTTTTTATATATTAATATATATGCATATATTTATTTGAACCTCTGATGGAAATTTAAAAAAGAAAATGCACTTCCAAGTCTTATCTTGAATTGTATGTAAATACTAGGGGTTAGGTACAAATCTTGTTCGGAATTGATTCTTGATGATATGCCTCGTTTAATTTATGGATAAAATTTGTTAATGATGGTTTACTGATCAGTATAATATAGGTCAATGATTGGCGGAGGCAGATGATTGATGGTTTCAAAATATAATGGTTGTTGGGGATTCAAATTGGTACAAAACTTGTCTCGATCTGATTATTTTTTTTAACTACACCCGTGTAGGAATTTTTGCATCTTTGAAATTACAATGGTCTCCCAAAGAACTTATACGGATAACCTTCAGCACGGACCATCTGATTAAGCGTAGATTGTTAGCTGATTACCCTGAGTGAGAGTATGCTTGGCTGAGGTGATGTTGACCCAAACGCCTCTTGCCAGGTAAGACATCTCTTCACAACACACCCAAAATCTTATATTAAAATCTTAATATAAACCTAATTTTCCCTATAGAATAAAATGGGGTATCATTTGGTGAGAGGGTACATTTCTAAAAGAATATCAAAGATTAAAATGCTGAATAAAATGACCTTGAAAGTGTTTGGCACTTTGATGAATGTTTTTTTTTTAATTATAGCAAATTCACGTGAATTCAATTTCAAATATATTAATATGAAACTGTAAATAACGGACTATATTGAGTTTGAAAATAGCAAGATTCGAAGTATTTACTTGGTGAAAAATAAAAATAAATTATTTTATGCGACCCTCCTTTATCTATAATAAGGCAATGGGTCAATCAACAATTCGCTAACCATGACGTATGCCCGAAGGAACGTGTGGCCATTGGACATGCGTCGGACCTGGAAGCTGTTGTTGGGTGCTGCGCTGCCTGAAGTACAGGAGCTCAATCTATGATTCCTTTCTTCCTGTGGTGAATCTGTATAAGACCGGTGGTCTTAATAAAGCTTTGTGTGTGTATATATGTGGTAACCGAGGGTCTCTCGCTGTGGTATGGTAACCGAAAGGGGCAAACCTGCAGTAACCGAGAGAAACAGTCAGGGCGTGGAGAGTTTTCCAGTACCTCTCTGCACCTTGGGAGACCTTTAACAGTTCTCACAGAGTACAGGCAGTCGTGGTCGAGGCAGAGTAGAAAGCTTGGGAATGTCCACACAAAAAAACGAAGACACAGTTGCACTAGGAAAGTTCCGTGAACAGATAAAAGTTGAGCTAGGAGCGAAAGATGGAGAGATAAGAAGTTTTCTTACTGATCTACGGCATGGTCGAGCATCAGAAAAGGAAGTGACGAGGGATCCCGCTGAGGGAGAAGTGACTATATTTTTGGCTAGGGCGGAGGTCTTATTTATCTTTGCCGAGAGAGGAAGTATTGCATTTCAGCAGACGTAACAAAAGCGTAGATTGGATGGCGAAATTGTACACTGGCGCCGAGGCAGTTTCCATCTTTAGACCTTGTTGTGGGACTTCCATCTAACTCGATATCAGACGTTTTTGACTTCTATCTTTTTCTTCAGCTCAACTCTTAATCTATTACAGATTTTTATTTATTTATTCTCAGTTTGTACAAAGTACATTACAAATAGTGATGTAATGACACATGTCAATCATGCGTATAATTATTTACAGATGTGTTCTACAAGTTCTACTTGTATTATACAACATGGAAATATTTTTACAAGTATTATACAATATGAGGTTGTTGGTTTAAATTACCATATATATATTATATTTTAAACGGTATAATAATGACACTTTTAGTATATTTCACATATCTCCCAATTAGTTAGTGCCGATACTTTATAAGATCATACCCTTTTATTAAAATATACACTGTTCCTATTTACTACCACCCCCATGCTATATCTTTATTAATATATCCTCTACACCCCTATTTGTATTCAAACTAAAATGGTCATGTCAAAATAAAGATTCAAAGAGCGGTCGGCTCCGGGCCAGAGGGGAGGAAAAAGGCAACGCCCAGCCCAGATGGGGACCCCTCCAGGGGCTTTATAAAGACGACCCCTGCCAACAGGTTTTGGCAGGGGGTCAGGAGCAGTATCTTCTACAGAGTGACCATCGGCAGACCGCGGTTATTTTAGCCATAGATATGGCCCAGCCACTTTGCCAGATAAACACCTTTTTGGCAGGTTGTCAAGATTCCATTAGATCCCGTGTGGATCTCATGGAATAACGTCCGCCCTAGACTGACGAGGGTCATTAGCCCGAAACCATGGTCTCTAGGTGGACGCTTTTCAGTTTGCTAAAGCTGGTGTTGTGGCTTTGTCACCGAACCGAGGCCGCTAGTTGCGGCGACGGTCAATAGATGGCGTCTGGTTTTAGACGTGTATTTTGACGGGAGAGGCGACCCTTGTCTCTTTAGATTAATTTCCTTCCGGCAAAATTTCCATCTAAATTTTAGCCATAGATATGGCCCAGTCACTTTGCCAGCTAAACACCTCTTTGGCAGATTGTCAAGATTCCATTAGATCCCGTGTGTATCTCATGGAATGAAGTCCGCCCTAGACTGACGAGGGCCATTAGCCCGAAACCATGGTCTCTAGGTGGACGCTTTTCAGTTTGCCAAAGCTGGTGTTGTGGCTTTGTAACCAACCCGAGGCCGTTACTTGCGGCGACGGTCAATAGATGGCGTCTGGTTTTAGACGTCTATTTTGACGGGAGAGGCGACCCATGTCTCTTTAGATCAATTTCCTCCCGGCAAAATTTCCATCTATATATATATATTTTTTTTTTAAGATAGAGCAATCCATAATAATATATATAAATGAATAAAAGGCATATATTGGATCTAAATTTATTATCCAACCAATATTTCTAGGGGGAAAACGCCTCTCTTTATCAAGGCTTTTCTTTGATTTAAACTAAATCACGTGGGTATGTGATCCACTCATGCTATATAAGATCAAAATAAGAAACTATCTGATGGAAATTTCACTATTTATAAAATATATGTACAATGTTTATATTAATAATAATAAGTGAAAGAGTAGATAATTAAATGAACATTTGATTAGATAAATGAAGAGACTGATAAATATTATAGAAATAAAATAAGTAAGGATTATGATTCAATATGTTGTGTTGAATAATATAAATAAAAATATATTAAGAGTATAAATAAATACAAAAAATAATAAAATAAAATAATAAATAAATAATTTAGGAAGATATAAATTCTATATAGATTTCTGGTTGATCAACTTTTCTATTCATGCTTTCCGTATCTTTTATAGAGGCCCAGCTTTCTAAAAATAATTTGCAGTGTTTTTCTTTAATATTCTGCTATAAAATAGATGCTTTGTCAAATTCGGGTATATGACTATTGTTTAGCGCATGGTCTACTAGGATAGATAATGGTTTATGCATGCGTAGAGCTGCTTTGTGTTGGTTAATGCGTTCTTTTAAGGCTTTGCTGGTTTCTCCAATATAAATGGCTGGACAGGTTTTGCCTGGAATTTTGTAAATAATATTGCTTTTGTTTTCCATTTTACTATTATTCTTGGTGTCTAAGTGGCGTAGAATTTGTTTTAAATTTGGGGCAGATTGATATGTGGTAATTATATTATATTTCTTCAATATTCTGGAGATTCTTTCTGATCCGTAACGTAAGGGAGAGAGCAATACCTTTTATCGGATTGATCAATGCTATTGTTTGGAGATGGAAATCTGGGAATGTAAAAATTCTTCTTGATGAATTTCTTCGAATAATTATTGTCTATCAACTCTTTGAAAATTATATTACTCTCTTCTTTTCTTTCAATATTTATATTTGAGCAATGTGTAGTTAATCTTTTGGAAATAGTTAAAATTCAAATAGTTTCCTGTGTGCGTAGGTTTTCTGTAAATGGTGGTTTCTATATGAAATTATTTTCTTACTAGTTGAATGTCTAAAAATGGTAAAGAATTATTGTTTTCTATTTCGTGTGTTAACTTTGAATACGGTTTGAGAATATTCAGAAAATATAAGAAAGTTTCAATTTCTGTTTCAGTTATAGCTATTTTAACTTCAAAAAACAGATTTTTTAGCAGCATTGGAAAATATACGGTTTGAGATTATTCAGAAAATATAGGAAAGTTTCAATTTCTGTTTCAGTTATAGCTATTTTTAACTTCAAAAACAGATTTTTCAGCAGCATTGGAAAATATTTTAATGAATGAAATAGATAAAATTATTACTGAAGCAAATAATTTAAAGGTTTTATTGTGGATGAGATATATTGACGATGTATTTCGCAATAGAGAATTTATATCTTCCTAAATTATTTATTTATTTTATTTTATTATTTTTTGTATATACAAGGTGGGATCAACAAATAAGGTGAATTATAATTTATTTAAAAAATAATAATAACGATATTAAAAATTAGGACTTGATTTATTCAAAATAATCACCTTGGCTTTCTATACATCGGATCCATCGTTTTTGGCAACTTGTAAATTCCCTCTTTATAGGCACTCTTAGGAAGCGTGTGAAAAAAATCTTGCACCACTTTCTGGACATCTTCATCCGAGTCAAATCGCTTTCCCTTTAACTCCTTCTTTAGTAGTCCAAAAAGGAAATAGTCAGAGGGGGCTAGGTCTGGACTATATGCAGGATGTTCTAGAACTTCAAAACCTAATTTAATTATTGTAGATACAGTTTTACATGATGTATGCGGCCTTGCATTATCACGAAGGAAGAGAACACCTTTACTAAGCTTCCCTCTTCTTTTGTTTCTTATACCGGGCTTTAGCTTATTTACAAGAATGTCACAATAAAGGTTGCTGTTCATACGTTGCCTTGAGGATAAAAAATCAAGACAGATTGGTCCATCAACATCCCAAAAAATTGTTAACAAAACTTTGCCGGCCGAACGTTGAGACCTGAGGAACATGTAATTCGTCTATTTTTGAACTCGTTAACCCATTTATAAATGTTTTTTGAGACAAACAAGACTCACCATAGATATTTTTCATTCTTTGGCATATTTGAGATGTTTGAATACCTTCTGAATTCAAGAAACGAATAACTGCACGTTGTTCAAGCGTGGTGCAATCCTTCAAGGGAGCTTCCATTTTAGTTTATTTATAAGTCTCGCGCCGCGCGTGGGAAAAAAGAACAGAACACCTTAAATAGTCTCTCGATGTTATATTTTAATATCCTGTTGTTCAAATTATTTTTGCTTTTTTAATTTTTAAGAAATAAGATAATTCACCTTATTTATTGATCCCCCTTTGTATTTATACTTGTAATATATTTTTATTTATATTCTTCAACACAACATATTGAATCATAATCCTTACTCATTTTATTTCTATAATATTTATCAGTCTCTTCATTTATCTAATCAAATGTTTATTTAATTATATACTATTTTACTTATTATTATTAATATAACCATTGTACATATATTTTATATATAGTGAAATTTTCATCAGATACCAGGTGTATTAGTATGAAACGCGAAAATATTCGTTAATTCAAAAGTTCACCAATTCCATACAACAAAAGATTTTTTATTCAAAGTAACTGCCCTGATTAGCTATACACTCGGACCACTTTTCAGGCAATTTTCGAATTCCTTGTCAGAAAATTTCTATTCCTTTTGAGTCGAACCAGTCAACAAGTCATTTTCGGAGTATGTCTGAGTTCGAAATTCCTGGTTTTTTAGGGCGTGTCCTAAAGATGTGAAAAGGTGGTAGTCCGACGGCGCTAAGTCTGGTGAGTACGGCGGGTGGGGTTAGAGTTCCCAGCCCAAGTCTTTTATGGTGTTTTTGACCACCGTAGCGTTGTGGGCTGGAGCGTTGTCATGCTGCAGTATCGGGTTGTTGTGCTTTTCACCCCATTCCGGTCTTTTTTCATTCAACGCCTCTCTCAAACTGTGCATTTGTTGTTCGTAGCGACTAGTATTGACCATTTTGCCAGGTTTCAGGAGCTCGAAATATACTACGCCTGTCTGGTCCCACCATATGCAAAGCATTGCCTTTTTCCGAAGCGATTGGGCCTAGGCGTCTGTTTTGGAAATTGGCCGGGCAGGCCCCACGACTTTTGTTGCGTAGGATTGCTGAAGTGGATCCATTTCTCATCAGAAGTTACGATTCGGTGCAAAAATGACTTCTTTTCATGCCTTGCGAGCAGCCCTTCGCAGGTTACCAGAAGCCGTTATTGCTGCCTTTTCGCTCAACTCGTGGGGGACCCATCTGGAAAGCTTTTGGGTCATTCCGAGCTGTTTAAACGTAAAGAAACAGCACATTGAGACACCTGGAGCTGTTTTGCGAGTTTCTCCTGCATTTGGGTACTGTCCTCATCCAACAAAGCTTGCAGTTCAGCGTCCAAGAACTTTTGGGGCGGTTTTCCATGTGGTTCATTATCAAGTTCAAAATCGCCACTTTGGATTTTTTAAACACCTGTAACACTGCGATTTGCTCAGAGCGTGGTCGCTGTAAACTTCCTCGAGCATTCGGTGGGCTTCAGTGGCACTTTTCTTTCAGTTGAAGGCGAACAACAAAACTTCCCGCAAATAGGCACTTTTTGGCTCGGAATTCGCCATTTTCCACGGGCTCCAGAAATTTTCCACGATTTGAATTTTTCTAAAACTGCACGCATGCTGATGCCACGTGAGTCAAAGAACAAAACGCCTACAACAGCGCCACCATCGGCTCAAATAAAGTTGCACAGCGGCCTCTGGCGCCCATTTTCGCGTTTCATACTAATAGACCTGGTAGTTTCTTACTTTGATCTTGTATAGCATGAGTGGATCACGTAACCCACGTAATTTAGTTTAAATCAAAGAAAAGCCTTGATAAAGAGAGGCGTTGTGCCCCTAGAAATATTGGTTAAATAATAAATTTAGATCCAATATATGCCTTTTATTCATTTATATATATACTAGCCGACTGGACCCGGCTTCGCCCGGGTATTGTTCGAGTGGGGTTTACTCATGAATGAATAGAGCCCTCAACTTTTTAAAAACTTATAGTATTGCATTTTTTTTTTCTTTCAGCAGAATGGAGATAAACTGCAAATAGCAAAATTGAAAATGCTAGTAAAAAGAATCTGAAATATAAGATCAATTTCACAAACACATCTAATGAATAGAGTGCTGTTTTGGAGGAGTGGTCTAAACTGTTGATTTTTAAAAACCACGACCCGGGATCATCGAATCCAGCTTTGGGCACTTCGTTCTGAAAAAGAATTCCCAATGGCCCCTGATTCTGAAAAGTTCAACCCCTCCAGTGAGTGCAAGTAACCAAACTGGGCTTTGGTATCTAAAAAATGAAAAATAAAATCTAATGATCAGTGTGAATTAAGGAAAATGGTCCTCTCAACCTGAAAATTTCACTTTCTCCACTTCACTCTCGGCTGTTCAAGAAGAAACAGCCAGATTAAACATTTTTAAGGGCACCTAATCCGGCACTTACATCTCTAAATATTTAAGCAACTTTTATTAATGTAATATATCTGCAATACTGAAATATCCGATTTTGGATGCATTTTTTATTAGGTTATTGTTGGCAGTTTTGGAAAAGTGTGGCAAATTGGATATTTTAACAAAAGAATGTACTTTTTGAAATGATAAATTTAAAAAAATAGGAAATTTGCATCATTTTCTAAAAGGCAAGGGCAATTTTAAAAATACCAAAAATGCAAGACCAAATAAAAATAAACAAATTATGTGTGATGTTTCAGTAACAGCATTGTTACCTTATTAAGACAAAATTACTGAATGTATTCAGTACTTTTGTCTGAAGATGGTATCAATGCTGTTACTGAAACCACACATAATTTATTTATTTAGATTTGGTCTTGCTTCCTTGTGATTCTTATCTATATTTCAAAATATACCTTAATTTTTTTAACCTAAAAATATATATTTCCAAGAACTTAAATAAAAGTATAATGTCAAATGAGTTATTAATTAACCCTATATGTAACAGCGTTATGTGTCAGTAACATGTGAATATAAGGCCAACAATTGAAATATCTTTTTAAAAATTAAATTTTGAACGCTAGCTTCACACAGGGCACAAATTTTGCTACCAGCTACTTGCGTTCTTTTTTACTATGGTGTGATTTCCACACATGATGGATCTGTAGATACATTATAATCTCTTCAGAGCTTAAGGTAGCAAATAGTACTTTCATAATACATAAATATCAATGTCAAAAGCCAGAGTCACGGAATCATGTTGCAGTGTAATGTTGACCTGCAGGATGGGAAAAAAAGCAATATTATTTCCAGACTTTAATTTGGAAAGTATTATGAAACCTTAAAAATATAATCTTAACTTTTAAAAGCATGGAAAAAGAGCTATCTTGATTTGAATAAATTTAGTCTAAAAACAAACATCATGTAAAAGTATGCACCAATCGAAATCATTTATTAGCTCTAGCAGTGCTGCCCCCCAGCGGTAAAAGACTGGAGTTAACGCTTCATGTTGGTAATTTTTTTTTACTAGTACATTAACTTAACAACATTCCATGTCATGCTAACATAAATTTTTAAAATAATATGCCTAAAAATAATGCAATTCTAAAAATCATACATGAAGCGTTTATTAAATTAAATGGGAGCGAAATGGTGTTCCAATTTATTTATTTTTTTTGACTGAAAAATTATACTTTAAAAAGTATAATTTTCTGAAAAATTCTGCCCAATAAATATGAGTAGAACATATTCTGGCTCCCTCATTGGTCAGATTGTTGATTGTATATCTCTTCATTTAAATATGAGTATATTTTCATCTATATATATCTAAATACATATATTCAAAAATATGGTTGTACCCACCTGAGCAGTTATATATTGTTAAGCATATAAATATAAACCCTACCTAAACAAATGACAGCAAAAAAAAATTGAGCCTTCCTTTAAAAAAAAGCAGTTACTGAAAATGCATAGCTGCTGCTTACAATATAAACGCTATTAGAGCATAAACATATTACACGGAACAAACATATAGGAAAATATATGTAGCAAGTTATATAGAAAAAACATACCTTTTTTTTCAATGAATATACTTTTTACAACTTCAATAAAATGTATACTTACTCTAAATATAAGAAAGAAATAAAATAGAATACTGTTCTAAATCTCAATTTGTCTTAAAATAGGAATATTTCTTATGAGAATCAAATAGTAAATCTTAAAAAAATTTAGATCGTTATATTAACACTAATTAAAATTAAACAAAGCAAAATTTGCATCGTCACAAAATAATATGAATAATCTGCGAAATAAATATTTCCAATTAATTTAATTTAAAAAATATTACTAAATAACTAATATTACTAAATAACTAAAAAATCTTACCTTCTAAAAAGAAAAAAAAAGGTTATTCGAAATGCAATTTTTGCACTTTTAGCCTAAATGCTAAACCAAAACCTCAGCTACCTACATTCGAAATTTCACAATACAGTTTTAATTAACCCAGGTTCCGGGGGCGTATAAATTTGATAACGATCGATTAATATTATTCACAAAGAGTAAATATATATATAATTTTACCTTTCAGAAATATTCATCGTGTAAACAAACTAAAATTCATCGTTTTAAACAAACAACGTGCAAAATTTTAACCAATCAAATTCATTCAACGTCGCGACCAGTGCGGCGCCAAGCGGTAAAAGGCTGGAACTAAGGCTTTTTGGTTTTACAATTTAAAAAAAAAGCACATTAACCTTTTAGTTTTTTGAATAGCCTATATATTAAACGAAATCTTCAGCCACCTATATGCGATATTTCATAATGAATTATTCCGTAGATTTTGCGCACGCGATAACAAACATCGATTTTGTATTTCATTTTTATAGATATAAGGATATATGTGATGAAGTCCTGTTGACTCTTGTAGAATCCTGTCGACTTAAAATGTGATGAGATCCTGTTGACTCTCGCTATGCTGTGTTGACCGAGAGGAACAGTCAGGATAAGGAGTTTCCCAGTACCTCTCTGCACTTTGGATGACCTTTTACAGTTCTCACAAAGTACAGGCAGTCGTGGTCGAGGCAGAGTGGAAAGCAACAACAACAACAACAACAAAAAGCCTTTAATCAGGGTCACTGACCCTATACAGGATTTACCAGAGGTATGCATAAGAACAAAGCAGTGAGACAAAGGAAATAACGATATATACAGAAGAAAAAGAAAAAAAAAAACAAGAAAGAGAAAGAGGGAAGCAAGAAAAACAACACAAAAAGAGTAGCAGTAAGAAAGTGAGGAGTGAGTGTCACTTCTTCTGAGATATGGACTTGTGGAAACCATAAAATGCCGTAGCAATATACTTATTCTGAGTCATATTGTCAATTATTGATGGAAGTGAAGCACAGAGTTGCCCAGTTTTGAGCATAAGGGTTCTTCTTTCTTTCGTTCAGAGCATAGCAATCAAAAATATAGTGAGTGATTTCATTTTTTAGTTTTGAATTACAGAAGGTACAAATCGGGTCCTCACCGCAGATCATCTTGGTGTGGTTTTCTCTAAAAAAACTTGAAAGTATTCTAACTTGTGCGAGTAGTCTTACAACCGGGAAAGGAAAATCCCCTAAAAGGTATCCCTCCGTCATGAGAGATATGTGAATGTCTTTGTAGTGAGAGTATAGCTTAGATTTATCCATTCTTGTAAGGTCGTTTTGTATAGATTGGTCTGCCGCTGTTTTTAAGAGCCCTGTAATCGCGCTCCTCAGCGTTTCAGGATCATCACAGGAAACAAGTGCAGGGGATCCATTATTGTTAAGCAGATTGGTGAGCTTTTTAATGAAATCGATGGGTGTGCCCGAAGCATTAGACAGTTCCCGTGTTCTATTAAAACATATACGCGGCAATCTGTCACTGCTCATATTCAAACACCCGCAGCCAATACTTCAGGGTTAATTTTAAAGCTGTTACACTCAATGAGATACGACTGGTTTCTAATCTGATTATGTAGCCTGAGTGTATCTGGGCAGATTCAGCAACCTACGGATAAATATGTCTTGTATACTATCCAATAAGTCTTTATGCTCTTTGCCCACAATGGAGCGGCATACATCAGGACAGCTCTCACTATTGTATCAAGAGTTTGTTGATAAATTTATTGACTTTGCTTTGATTTTATTATATTAGGTGTATGGCGTTAATTGCTGTAAGTGCCTTTCCTTAAAGTAATTTGCGGGTGAGTAGTTGTTATTGTTGGTGTCAGAGGGAATCCCAAGTATGTATATCTTGAAGTTATTGTTATGGGTTTATCATTCCAGAACCATCTATCCTTATTTGAGGGGTTTACCTCCATTACGAGCACCATAATCTTTGACTTGGACTCATTTAGTGTCATTAAGTTCTCATCGAGATATTCTTTCAGTATTTTGATCTTCTTTTGGAGGTTCATCCTGGACTCACCTATAATTGCTATGTCGTCGGCGTACAGCAATAAATGGATATCTCCAAATTCTGGCAAATTTACACTCGGCAGGTCTGAATTATTATAAATTTCGATTAAGTCCGTGATAAATAATATAAAGAGCAGTGGGGAAAGTGGTTTCTCCCTGGAGGACTCCCGAGTTTATCTTAATATTTTCGGTGAATGATCCCTTCCATCTGATAGCTATAGTTGCTTGTTCGTAGTAACTTCTGATCATACTTATGAATTGGTAACTTATGCCTAGGTTGTAAAGATTTTTCCAAAGTATTGAGTGAGGTACAGTATCAAATGCCTTCCTTAGATCGACAAAAAAGACATATAGTTTCCCCCTCTTTTTCTTAATGATAGTTGGATTAAAGTAGTTAGTGTAAATATGTGGTCAATACATGATCTTCCTTTTCTAAATCCCGCTTGGTTTTCCGGTACTACTCTTCTTCCCTCGACCCATTCCTCCAGTCTTGATCTTAGGATTGAAGTGAAAAGTTTTGATACATTGCTAATCAGTGCAATACCTCGGTAGTTGGAGGGGCTGTTCTTATAACCATTTTTAAAGATTGGGTGTATAGTGGAATTAGTCCAAATTGCTGGGTATTTTCCAGTCGTCATAACACTATTGTAGAGTTGTTTCAACAGCAGTATGTACGAACCAGGGAGTATTTTTAATACTTCATTGGGGATGCCATCGGGCCCGCATGCCTTGTTACTCTTCAAACCAGCTATCTCCTTGTATTTGTCTGCATTGGTTATCTCTGTGTCCAATATAGGATCGTTCTGAGAAATCACATTATGTGAATTACAAATTCTCAAATTTTTCTCTGTAGTCATTAGTTCGCGGTAAAAGTTCAGCCAATCCTGTATAGCTATTTCTCCTTGGATTATAGATGTGCTTTTGTAGAGCGCAATAGTTTTCCAGAAGGTCTTTGAGTCTTTAGCATTTCTGAGTATTTCCTGTTTTTCATTATCAAAGCCTTTTCTTTTTAGATCCAATAAAGCAAGATATTTATTTCTGGAGGAAGCATAACATTCCCTGTCTTCCAACCTATTTGTTTTACGATATTTCTTCAGACTTTCTTTTGCCAGTTTTTTCAAATCATAGCAGTCCTTATCGAACCACGGCTTAGATTTCCTGGGGCCGCCCTTAATTGAGTACGTTATTTTTGCAGATGACATTGCTTCCAAAATTCGCTGATTGAAAGTGTATGCAAGGTCATCGGAGGCTGGTATGTTTTTTTCCCGCAATTCTTCCAGTTCATTTTAAACATTGCGAGTCCCTTGGCTGACCATCTATATCTCGTAATATTATATCTTCCCGTTTGGTTTTTTTCTCATTGAAGTTTTTGCTCAGAGTACAGTTGGTCATCGACTTTGAAGTCCAGTAAAATTTGTAGTGAACCCTGTGAGAGTATGCAATAGTCAATAGTCGAAGAGCCTCTTTCAGATATGTATGTAAAATCTCCATCTTTATCCCCTCTAGATCTTCCATTAACTATTGTCAAAGAATTATCTTCCAGGAAATCAAGAAGTTTATCAGACAGAGATGATATTATATGATCTTTGTCCCTTCTTTCCGATGTTAGAGGGAGCTGGAAATAAGTGGATTGTGTAGTCCTCCCAACTCCCAGTTCTGATGTTTAAATCTCCAAGTAAAATTATTTCCTTTCCATCTGCTATTTGCTTTGAAGGTATGTAGACAGTTTATCTAAGTTATGCAGCTGTATTTGGTTTGGAGGAAGGTATACAAATATCAAACAGATAACGTGTTGGAGGGCTCTTGTGTTTGTTGATAAGAAAATAGATAACCAAGTGCCACCCTTTTCTGAACTGTCTAATCTATATTGCCCGCCTTCCCTAAAACCGACAATCATACCCCCTGACCCTCTTCCCCTTCCAGATTCTTTGGTGGCAGGTAATTCGATAATTTGATAATCTTTTTGTGTTATGTTAGTCCTGTTCAGGCACCATGTTTCAAGTAGAGCAAAAATTTCGTAGTTCTTTATGTGGATCGAGGAGTGGAAATATCGAAAGAATCCTATAGAAACCATTTATATTCCAACATATTATTTTTTCCGCGATGTCTCGCGAAATTCAGAAAAATTTGCATTGTCAGCGTCTTGAAAATCAAATTTACATGTATTTGTGTCGAAGTAACTTTCCGTTATTTGATTGTTGGGTGGAGAATTAATTTGTGATTTTGATGTCATATTTCTTCTATTTACACAATTGTTTCTACGAGGTTGTTGCTATATAGCAGCTCCTGTGCTATCAACAACTTGGCCATTCATCACTTTACAGACTTTATCATTTACAAAAAGCTTGTTATCTCTCAACTTCGATTTTATTCCCCTTTCACCAATTCTTTCCTTTTGCAATTAGGATGCGCCGTTGCTCTCTAAACATTTTTACTATAATCTTTACTTATCGAAATTTTAGTATCTCTGAGTTTGTAGGCATTTTTTAATATTTTTGCTCTATCAGCATAATCAGGCACCACAACAAGAACTGGTGCATTGGATCCGCGTGAAAATCGGTGACATTTTGTTATTTTTAATCATCTCCGATTTCCATTTTAATCTCTAATTATGTTTTGAATCTTTAAGTTACAATCTGCCTGATTTTCGTCACCCTCCCTCTCAATACCATAGAACACTAGATTGGGCTCACGCAGTCTCGTCTCAGAAAATTCGACTCTAGCCTCCAGTTCATTACCTTTAACGAATTACATGAAGCCAATTTTTCGGTAGCCTGTTGAGACTCTATACATTTAGTTAGCTTCTCCTCTATATTACAGAATCGCATATCCAATCGTCCATTCGAGTCTCTATTTTGGTAAGTCTGATGTCAATTCTCTCTCCTAGACTCTTTATTTCCGCCGCCATGTTAAGATTAGAATTTTTAGCTCGCCATATATTGATTCTCTCTCTCCTGAGTGTAACTGGCGCAGTCAATGTAGTTTGCTTTTTGGTTGGGGGGGCCTGGGTTTTGTTCAATGCCTGAGATAAATAATAAAGCCAGAATGATACATAGCAGTCTTTTTTGATTACCAGATATATTCACAGATGGTAAGTTTATATTTAGACCACATTGTCCATCATTATCCCTTCGTACTAAGATTTTTGCATAGTGCGTTACCTTGAGTAAATTCACATATTAGTGTTGCATACCACAAGTATTAAGAGTAACAGTATTATCCCTTTCATAGTATAAGGCAAATATACACTGAAATATTAGTAATATAAACTATATTACCGGAGCGGTGCTGCACGTGCTGTTTATTGTCCGGACACCTAGCGGCGTATCCCGGCAGAGTGGAAAGCTTGGGAATGTCCATACACAAAAACGAAGACACAGTTGCACTAAGAAAGTTCCGTGAGCAGATAAAAGTTGAGCTAGGAGCGAAAGATGGAGATAGAAGAGTTCTTACTGGTCTACATGGTGGATGAGGAGGACCTGGGGTACAACCGACGAAGTCACACGCAGATGGTGAAGTGACTGTATTTTTGGCTAAGACGGGAGCTTCATATACCTTTTCTGAGAAAGGGAATATTGCATTTCACCAGATGTGAAGACCGTGGATCGTCTGGTGAAATTCTAAACTGTCCGCCGTCCTGACAGTTTCCAATTCATCTTCAAATGTTGTTTTGTGACTTCCATCTATCTCGAATTTAGACGTTTTTGACTTCTATCTCTTTAGCTCAACTCTTAATCTATTACAGAGTTTTATTTATTTTTCCTCAGTTTGTACAAAGTACATTACATATGATGATGTAATGACACATGTCAATAATGCGTATAATCATTTACAGACGTGTTACTATTATACAACATTAAAATCTTGTTATAAGTTATATACAATATGGGGTTGTTGGCTTAAATTACCATAGATGGGCCCCGGGAGCGAAAGGGTTTATCCGGGTTTAAGCGGGTAAAGCCTCTCTAATACAGGTAAGTAATTAAAATTTCTTTTATTTATTTAAACTGTGAGGGTTAAAAAAGGGCTATAACAAGATGATTTGTTTGGATATATCTGAAAATAATAAAAATAAAGCTTGTTCAATCAAAAAGTTATAATATTGGTTATATTAAAAGATAATTTTAGATAAAACCTTGTTTAAATTAAATATATAATGATATGATTATGTGAAAGAGAATTAAAAATTGTAAGATATTATTGGCGGACGTTAGAAAGGGTTAGGGGTTAAAGAATATGCAATTGTTAGGCGTGCACATGTAAACCAAATACTTAGATCCAGGTGCAAAGCGAGGATATAGACTTGAGCGTCTTCCCAGGCAATGTTTCACTTGCGATCCTATATATGGGTTACAGTGCTTGGTCACAATTTTAGGTTATTGGGTTAAAAGTTGTTGAAGAAAAGTTGCTTATTAATATTAATGAAAGGGGTAGTAGCGCCAAGCGATAAGTAGAATTGTAGTAGCGACAGTAGTTGGTCTGACTTGACATGAAATCAAAGGTTGATTGTGGTCCGCTAAGAGCTGAAAAAAAATGAAAGTTGAAAAAGTGAACGCTTTGTGCATCGTTGGTGATTGTGCTCTGCGGATGATTGAAATTAACTCTTGAAGCGTGTTCAGGCCAGAAGTTGGGATTTTTAAATCTGGGGAACTGTGTTCAAAGAGTTTGTTGAAATTATGAAATCGAAAAATATATTTGCCAGGGAGTGCTGTCTTTTTTCTACGATGGTTTGAAGCAATGGCTGAAATAGATAGTGATAAAAATATAGGGAAGTGGTTATAGAATATGATTGTTGAAAACGATTGTTGTATGCCCGATAGTTGATGATAAACATTGTCATATAATAAAGGTATTTAAATAAATATAAAATATAGTGAATAAAAAGATAGAAATATGATTGCGGTTAAAAAAGTGTAAGTGGACAGAATCAAACATGTAATATATAAAAGATAATAATAAGAATTAAAAATGATTTTTTTGAACAATTAATTGTTCTGCAATACTAAATTAATATCATGAAAAATAAAAGGAAATTTGATTAAAATATTTTTGAAAATCATGTTGGATTAAAAATTTTATTATATAATTGAAAGGTAAAAATAAATAATTAAAATTTAAAGATTTTATACAAAAATTTGAATGTAATTAAAGGTTTTTAATGATTGGATAAATAATGGGTAGTGGAAAATTGAACACTATTCTCGTTTAACCAAAAAGGTGATATGCAGATAAATATTTATTTTTTTCCATTATAAAGTATATATTAGACTTAAACAAGTTGTTTTAATTGGTGATATCAATTAACATGTAAAAATTTTAATGTATGGTGTGTTGTGATTAAGGCGTTGTTGAGATTTGTGAGAAAACCTAAATGGCGATCATGAAGATAGCGGTCAAGATGATAGCTTTGTAAGGGGAGGGAGGACGGGGATATGTAACTGAAATAGATTCGGGGGATCCTATTACTGGCGGTCACTCCTCCTGTTTTCACTGGAATTGCGGGGTGTTTGTTATTTTTGTCCTTTACTTTAAACTTTCTTCTTTTGTTGAAGTTGGCAATTTTCTTCTATAATTGAAAGATATGGTTTTCTCGGTGTTCGTAGTTGTTGTGTTTCGAAGTTAGTTTAGACTTAGTGAAAATGTTATTCAGTGATGTCAGGTTTAGATGTGTGGTGAAAGTTCGACTTTCGACGTGGACACGCTTTGGGGTGAGATGTGTCACAGGCATGAAGGCGTCTTTGGCCTGAAAAGTGAAATAGTTTTGTGGTGTGGCGCTGTGACACGAAGTGGAAAATTGTGAATGAAAAGGTGTCACTTGAAGTCGTTGTTTGGTACAGAATCCAACCTGTTTCACCATGAAAAACAGATTTACTATAGTCATGGATGGTGGTTATACGAACACATATCGAGAATATTTTTATCTGTTAGTGAATATGGAACGTTTAATGTGAAAAATTTTTGTTGGCGACGATATGGAGCTTGTGTGGCTCGAAATTGAATTCGTTGTGAGTCGCGCGTTAATAATGGTTGCCGATTGGAGAAAGTGATGTGTGAAGGTGTTGTATGGTTTATTGAGGGAGATGTATGGATGATTAAATATGCATATAAAAGGAAAGGACGAGGGAGTTTATTCACCCTCGAATATTAATGATATCGTTAAATATAGGTTTGGCGGGCGGTGACCTAATTTATCTACTTGCGTGATAGTTGATGGGATTTTTATTTTTAACTTGCTTTGGGAAAGATAGTTGTTTTTCCTAGTTGTGATTTTGAAAATATTGTCTCTTTCGATTTTGAAATTAGGAAATGCGTTTTACCTATGTTGATTTATATTTAAAAATAGATTTTTTTTAAATCGTTGACTATGGTAGAGTGAAAATTATCCTTCTAAAAGGGCAAAGTCGTGAGAGTGACAAATAATTTGGATTTGGGCGTTTACTTAAAATGGTGAATATGACGATGATTTTGTAAAATTTTAAGAATTGATTAAGATATTGGTATTTTGGTATAAAGATAACTAATAAGAAAAACAAAAATAAGTTTAGAATTATGATGACTGAGAGATTTAAAAATAATAATATAAAGATTTTTTTTAAGTTGTAGATTTGTGGATAATGCCATTTTAGGTGAATTTAAGAAAAGCATGTAACATTAGTTAATTGGTAAAAATGCGTGATGAGCGAATTTTTTTAAAGTAAAATTGAGGGAATAACTTGAAATTTATAATCTGATTGAAAATTAAAGTAAATTTGATAGAGTGTGAAAGTTTTAAAAATTGAATTCAAAAATTATATAAAAAGCTAAAGTTTGTATTTATTTTTTTTATTTATTGTTACAAAAGCACGAAGTCCAAAGGACTATTGTGCTGTGCTAGTATTATTTATATATATATGATTAATTATTTACACGATGGATTAGTATTGTTTTGTAAATTATTGTACAAATAGTTCTAAACTTAACAAAGTTCTCATAAGATAGAGTATATACACAAAGAGAATTTGGTAATGTTTCAAAGTATCTACATACAATTTGATTAGTCAGAGGGCAAGATAAAAGAAGATGCTTTGGTGATTCAACATCTAAGCGGCATTCACATGTTGGATCATTGATAGCATTCAGTTTGAATAGGAAACTTAAGAAGGGTCCTTTGCCAGTTAAGAATAATGTAGTGAATTTATCAGAGGAAATGAAATTTGGGACAGCAATTGGAAAGAATTTTTTGAACAGTTCATTAGATTGAGAAAGATAAAACTTAAATTTTAAATCCAGATATAGTTTATTTAATTCTTTTTGAAGGGGTTTTTTGAGTGTTCGATCTGTGAGAGAATTTGTCATATTATACTTTGTTTGTAATAATTCAAGATAATCGGACAGTAAAGGGGTTTTCGCTAGTATATGTGTGATGTAAGAAGATGAAGTCCTATAAGCATGAATGCATCTAATAAGAATTTGATATTGTATAGAATTCAACTTGGATCTTTTAGCTGCAGTGATAAAAGGAAACCAAATATTTGATGCATAGCTTATTGTAGAGCGTATCATAGCTTTATATAAGATCAATCTACGTCGAGTATCAATGTCCCAAGTACGTGCACATAATGAGAATAATATATTCTTAAGTTTCGTAGCTTTCATAATTATATTGTCAACATGTGTTCCAAAATTAATCTTATTCCTTTGTCTATGATTTTTAAAAATAACTCCCAAAATTTTAACAGTTTCTGATGGTTGAATTATTTTTCCATCAAAATTAATTGGCAATTTTTCATAGTTATGTAGATAGAGTATACTGTTTTGTTTGGACTTAGTGAAAGTTTTACCCTTTCACACCATGCTTTGATTTTTAATAAACATTTGGTAATATTATACTGAAGATCATAGATGTTTGAACTCCATACCACAAATGTCACATCGTCCGCGAAAGCAATTACTCTAGCAAAACTTTCGTTAAAAGATAAGTTGAAATCATTAAGTAATATATTCCAAAGAATAGGAGAAATAATACCACCCTGGGGACATCCCTTATTTATCTTTTTTATACACTTTACATTAGTATATTTAAACTCTACACTCCGGTCTTCAAAGTAAGAATTAATTATTTTTATAAGTACCGCTGGAAAATTTGCCTTGTCCAATTGTTGGAGAATTGCCGGATGCCATGCGTTGTCGAAAGCTCCGCTGATGTCCACTGTTACTATTGCCGTATTTTCTGTTTCTCTTTTCAAAAGACTTAATTTAGTTATTTCTTGTAAAGCAGAGATTGTTGATTTTTCTTGTGTAAATCCATGTTGAGCAGGATGCATAACATTATTACTATTAATATGATTTAAAAGTTCAATATGAATTAGACTTTCAAAAATTTTACCTAAATTAGAAGACAAGCTTATAGGGCGGTAGGCTTTCGGATCTTTATAATTTTCTTTATTAGGTTTTTTTATAATCATTACTGCTGACTTTCTCCAGGCCTCCGGATAATAATTAAGTCCCATACAAGCATTGAACAATTTTGTTAACACAGGAGATATATGATGAACTGCCGTTTTTATCATCTGATTGCTTATATGATCTATTCCTGTAGCCTTGCCATTTTTAGTTTTTTAATTATTGAACAGATTTGAATATTATCAAAATAAATGATTTTATCATTAGAAAAAGTATAACTCTTGTCTCTGATTAATTTATGATAGTTTGTGTCAGAAGATTGACAGTCATTCGGAAATAGAGAAGATAAAAGATTTTTCATTTCTGATTCGAGCACATCTTGAGATACATCTAGAATTGGTAAATCAAAAGACCTAGGAGAAATTTTTTGTTTAAAAGTTTTGTAAGTATTACCAAAAGGAGATGTATTTTCAACTTCCTCCAGGAATACCCTCCAGCTTACATTTCTTGTTTTTTCAATAATATGCATATACTTATTTCGTATTTCTTTATACATTTTTTCATCAACTAGCTGTCTATTAGACCGTTTACCCCGATAATATAGATTTCGAACATATTTAAAATGATTTTTAAAAAGTTCCAGTTCATCGTCCACCAATTAAATGGATTATTATTTAAATATTTTGGTTTAAATCGTAGAGATGCAATGCAGCTTCAATTAATATGTCAGTTATGTGAGAAACTACACAGTTTATATCGTTTATATTTACTATTTTACCTAATTTCATCATTGCCTCATTTATCCTAGACACATTGATTGCCTGCTCATATTTTTTGCCAATTGGCTCTTTTTTCTTGAAAATACCACGCAGAATTATTTTCATGTAATAAACTTTCTGTTTCCAGACTAATGTCGAATGAGATTGCGTGATGGTCTGTGATTTGCGAAAGATTTAACGTTTTCCATCCATTAACAAGTACATGAGCATGACTATTAGTAATAGTAAGGTCTATTATACTTAATCCTCGACATGTTTTGTTTCGATTGTTATGTATGAGCATATTATGAAAATCAATTATAGGTTGAAGTCTTCTACCGTTTTGATTAATAATATTATCAAACCACATCTGACTTCGAGCGTTAAAATCTCCAGCTAAAATCAATGGATTTGTGTTAAAATTTTTAATTAATTTATCAAGGAATTGAACATGACAGGTATCCATTTTCTTAGGGTGTATATAAATATTTGAAAGAATAATTTGCCGTTTAGTTGTTTGTCGTGATATAGTGGTTGCAAATGATTTTGAAAACTCTTTAATTAATTTACATGATAAGAAAGGGTTTGTAACGATTGTTGCGGTATATATTGGAACTCCCGGTATATTTGCATAATATATTTTTGAACGCATATTAAAGATTACTTCATTATTTATACTATATGGTTCTTGAACTATAATCATATCATATTTTTCTTTAGAAATAAATTCCCTTATTTCATTATTAACCAAATTGCTTTTCCGCGTGTTTTGTTGTAGAATTTTTAATTTGAACATTGACCAAAAAAAAAAAAAATAAGGAATAAGTCTATTCTAATCCAAAGTAACAATATCATGATCTAAATCTGCATAACATGTTCTTTGTATCTCATATTTCATTTGTTGAAGGAACACAGGACATAATTTGTCATTAGAACGATGATTATTGCTATTCCTATATTTAGGATGCGTAGAGCAATTTATGCACTTGGGCAAGGATTGACAGTTTACATGTTGGTCATTGTCTCCGCAATTTTTACATTTTATGATGTTACATGAATTTTTACTATGACCATAACTAAAACAGTTTTGACATTGACGTACAAGCACCTTATCCTTCATATATGTAACCTGTATGTCTGTATATATACGTTGTAATTTCTTCATAATTTGGTATGTAGCCGGGGAAATGCGGAGAACAACATCCTGTACATCAGTATTTGATCTCATAGCGAACAGAACCTTTATCTTCTTCTCTCGACCTTCTAACTCTGGGTTCATATTGCATAAAATCGAAGGCAATTCCTTAATATCTGTAGATTTAGTAATTGACTTAAGAACAATTGTAGGATCTAGTGGTTTTGGTGCATAAATTAATGCTTTTTGATTTACCTCATCAATCTTTTTAAACTCTTCAATCAATGTATTCAAATCTTCACCTGAATCAACTTTAAGTATTACGCCAGATTTTGATTTTATTATTTTATTTATTTTGACTTTAGATCTATAATTTCTCATCTTTTTAATACCATTATTTACTTCGCCTAATACTTCAGCCGGGGAAACATTTAACTTGGATTTAAATATTATCGTTTTATCCGTTACGTTTTGATTTTGCATAACTATTTTATCGTCTTCACTAGTAACTCTCGTAGCTTGAGCATATGACCTATTATAAAATTGACTTGAAGGAGATATTTTCTTTATTGATTCGTCCAGATTTCCAAGTCTATCACAAATAGAGCCATTGATTACAGCGATATCTCCCATTGTATCCATCAATATATTTAATTGCTTTAGCAAACCCTGTACAATTGTAAGATCATTTTGATTTATGCTTTTATTTGTAGATGAGTACTTTGATTTTAATGTGTCGGCAATTTGTTCCGAGATGATCTTATGCTGAATCCTACATTCCTCAGTACGTTTTTCAATTTTATCGACCATATTGTTCTAACAAGCGGCAAGCGGTCGCGCCGCGCCGTCTGCTGATATGCAAATCAGCTGTATATAAAATGTTTAAGTATACTTAAGAGTTGGTTATTATATGAATAATAATATAAAAAAGTAAGGTATAAAAGATTTTAAATTTCAAAAACAACTCTAAAAACAAATTTGAAGTAATATTTACCGGAATTCGCGGAGCGCTGCCAAAACACGTCCGCCCGACGATAAATATGCAAATTATGTTGTAGATGTTTGTAGATGGCTGTGTTTTTTAAAGTAGGTTATTTTTGATTGAAATGAGCTATTTTTGATTGGGAAAACTATTTTTGATTGGAAGATTTGCATATTTGAGTTTGAAAAATTTGCTTTTGCCATTTTGAAAAATAAACAGGTAAATATCCTGTAGATTATTCTTATATAAAGAAAAAAATATATACTGCTTGTGTGTGTGTATTTAGAATTGTTGAGATTATCTTAATTTTGGTTATTCCTTGTTTTCACATTTGCCTTTTGTACATAAACTTTGTCCCAACTTCTTGCTTTTCACAAATGCCCTTATAATCATAAAATGTTTCCACCTATATTTTACTAATGTAATTTTCATATTGTTTTCAATGTTATTCATCATTTTTCATTTAAATACTTTTGTAAATATCGTGCATTTTTCTTATTTTTAATAATGTCATTTTCTCATGTTTTTCCCAATCTATTGGCTCACAACAAGCCAATATGATCAAGGGATATCACCCTTTTATTTAACTTTTGTTATAATCATGCATTTTATTTTCCTTACTCATTTTTAATATTATATGTGTATTTTTTCTTGTCTATTTCCAATCTATTGGCTCACAACAAGCCAATATGATCAAGGAATATCATCCTTTTATTTCTAACTTTCAATTATCATGCATTTTATTTTCCTTTTTCATTCTTATTATAATGTGTCAATTTTCTCATTTATCTTCCCTATCTATTGGTTCACCATAAGCCAATACGATGATCGAACACCAATTTATTTTTTCTCTTTGCCACATTTTCACTCTTTATCAGCCAACATTTTATAATTATTGCACATATCATTTTTCTCATGTCTTTTCCAATCTATTGGCTCACATCAAGCCAATATGATCATGGAATATCACCTCTCACTTTATTATCTTTCTCATCATTTTATCTTTTTTTAACTATTTTTTTTTCACTTTTCTCTCTGCCCATATTATTCTTTTCACAGGGGGGAAATGTTATATAAAGGTTATTATTTAAAATGTTATATTAAAATATTTTATTTGAAATTATGTTATATTAAAGAATTATTTTATTTAGGGTTGTATTTCATCAATTCAAATATTCTGTTAAATCGACCGCCAGAGGTCACGCTTACCCTATATAAAACCGATTGTTGTTGTTTTACGTGGCCGGCTCAAATCTTTTGTACATTATGTAAATAATCTTTTGTTTTCCTTATTCTACTCGCCTTAAGCCAGGCAGCACTTTTATCAAATAATGTTATTTATATATATTCCTGAGCTCAAATAAAGAAATCTCTGATCAAAACCATATTATTTTTATTTCAAGAGTTAACCACGACTGCATCACCAATATCATTTAGTACTAAAAAGAACCAACAAATAACTTCATAGCATAATCCTCAAGATGATCATAAATACAGGCGGAAAATATATATTTTTTATATATAAGATATATCTATATATATGTAGTAATATAGTTGTTGTATCTTGTTGGATGGATGTAGTGTGGCATGTTGGTTTCAGTCGTGGTGGCCACAATGATTCGAGTGGTTTCAGGCGTGGAATTGGGATTACACAAAAGGACGAGACATGTTGGATGGCACCATAGACATGGCGAGAGAGCCATTGTAGCCGACGCCGGTCAGGCGAGATCTGTAAATCCTCGTGTCTCAAAGCCGACTAATCTGTTTGAGTAAGAAAGGGCACACCTAGGAACCCGACTTGTTTTTTGGACCTCTTTCCTCCTACTGGCGTCGACTGTCACTCACTCGAAATTTTATTTGCCACTTTGGCAATTACATTAAAACTATACAACACATGGAGACATAGATATATTGGAATATATTACAACAGTTCATGCCCCGGTTGATGAAAATTAGCTTATGGTGATTATAGATGAAATCTTAAGATAATTATAATGGGGGGTAAATAATTTGTATACAAATTGTTTTATATATTATGGGGTTGTATATTTATAACATTGGGTATCTTTTCCTCAATAATAATGATTAATAATTAAAAAAAAAATGTTAACATGAGTTTATTAAAAATTTCTAGATAGGTGGACATGAATAGATTCTGGTACTGCGATGCAATGCGACATTATATGATTGTAGGCATTGGTCCATCTACAGTATGCTGAAGTTATTCGATATGGGCTGTTCTATTAGACGGATTTGGGAATGGTTCGTGGAAGCTTTGGTCGAAAAAAGAGTGATAGAGAGTGTGGCAGAGAGAGAGAGTCGTTCTGTCGCATAAAAAAAACGATTTGGCCGCGGTAAGGCAGTGGTGAGAGTGAGGTGATTGAAAAGTGAAAAAAAAATTGCCCGAATGTGAAGAATAAAAAAAAAAAAGAAAAAGGGGCGTTTATGCTCAAACCGGGCCGTGAATAAATAAAAAAAAAATTAAAAAACTCATCTAATTAGCTGCTCAAGTTCAAGTTGGGAAGGTTACAGCGAAGAAGCGTTTGTAGTTAAGATGGAATCAAGGTGAGAAATCAAAGTTTAAGCGGATTGTAACGACCTCTCTGAGAAGGCATGGGCTGTGATGCCATGAGAATTTGGAGGGTAATGGTGTCGATGCCTTTTCTAAAATTTGAACTTAAAAATCTAAAAATAGGATTTAAAAATTGAAGTTGAGAAAAAAATTTAAAATTGAAAATTGTTTGTGATGAAAGTTGGTATAATAGTATAAAAAGTAAAAATGATTATAAACATTGAAGATTAAAATAAAAGTTATCATCTCGACTCTTCATATAAAAATTAAAAAACAAACAAAATTAAAACATGTGAAAAAATTCGAGATATATTTGAAATAATTCATTAATATAAATATGCGAAACATAAAAAAAGATGTGAGCATTTGAAATGATTAAAAATAGAAAAGTAATATGATATGAAAATAAAGTAGCAATACTAAACATATTTTAAAGTAGGAAATATATATAACAGTTGGTGTTCAAGCCAAGACAATCTTTAAGTATACAGGGATTGACATGGTGATGTGTTAGTTGTGATGTGCTATATGTTTATGGCATGGGGAATTTAGTTAGCTCGGTGTTCATAGGTCGATGTACTTCGACATGAGTTTTGGCTTAGTAAAAGTATTGTTCACGAAGTGTTAGGTTAAGATATGTTCTTGATGAGACTTGCGACGCGGACACGCTTTCGAGTGAGAGAGAAAAAAAGAAAAAAGTTTTGTTGAGTCGCTGTGATACGTGCGAAAAAAAAATGTAAATGGAAAGGTGTCACGTGAAGTCGCTGTGTCGAGGCAAAATCTAATCTGCTTCATCATGAACAACAAATTTAATGAAGTCATAGGCGGTGGCGAAACGAACATACAACGAGATTTTGTGAATGATTGTGATGTGGTGCGTTTAGTGGGTGATGTCTTAAACTGGAGTTTGTGTGGCTCGAGATTGGCTTTGTGTAAAAATGATTGTGGTGTTGTTGAGATGGCTATGGTTTATTGGGAAAAATGTGTTGGTGTTTACTTGTGACCGAGAGAAAAAAATATCACTAAGTGGGAATCGAGTGAAAATTTTACGTCTGAAATACATTGGTAGAGGGGACGTAGACGCTGGCGGGCGGTGATCTAGCTTTTGGGAGAATTGGACGGTCCCACGTTATATTTAACTTTTGTTGTTGAAGGATAGATGGTTGACTAGTGATAATTTTGAAATTTTGTTAATTTATATTTTAAAATTGATTTTTAAAAATGATTGTTGATAAGATAGCAAAAATCATAACTAGAATAAGGAAATGGAAAGATAGCAAAAGTTATTTTTTTTTGTCATAAAAATGAAATTATAGTTTTTATGATATGAAGATTTAAAATAAATGAAAACGAGAATGGTTAAATTACTATATAGGTTAACTGGCATATAATGAAACATTATAGGTGATTGATAGACTTAGAATTTTATGATGTGCATAAATTAATTTTTTGAAATTTAGATAAAATATGACCCAAGGGATAAAATAAAATTTGCATAAATGAAATGGAAAATGGATGTCAATCGGTAGGAGCTAAAATATAAATGAAATAATTATAATAAAAATATACTTGAAATTCGAATACTCGTTATAATACAGGTTTAAAATAGGTTGTACTCACAGTGCAAAAATGTTCTTTGGAGTGTAGTCCGAAAGTTATCGTTGTTTGATGTAGCCATGGTTACGTTCTTGGTTGGAGAAGGCGTGAGGGAGAAGTTCTAGTCGTCAGGTGGATTGTAGATGTTTGCGGCGAGCACATTGGATTTGTGATGGCGAGTGAATTAAAGGTTTGTGGTTTTTGAAGGTAGGCTTCTACCTAAGGCTGGAAGCGGTGATGTCTTGGATGGGTTTCGCGAGTTGTGCCACGATGTCCGCGGCTTTGGGTGGCATGGGTGATCCTCGGCGTCGCTCTGTTCTCCAGGTTCCATCCTCTTTGCGTTGTCCTCGGTAAATCCTGTCGACTCTAAATAATTGGAAGATATGTAACATATACTAAAAGTGTCATACAGTTTAAAATATACGATATATATATATATATATATATAGATGGAAATTTTTCCGGGAGGAAATTAATCCATAGAAGCAATGGGCGCCTCTCCCGTCAAAATAAACGTCAAAACCTGACGCCATCTATTGACCGTCGCCGCAACTACAACCTCGGGTCGGTGACAAAGCCACAACACCAGCTTTGGCAAACTGAGAAGCGTCGACCATGGTTTCGGGCTAATAGCCCTCGTCAGTCTAGGGGGGAATTTATTCCATGAGATCCACACGGGATCTAATGGAATCTTCACAATCTACCAAAGAGGTGTTTTCGGTACACTTTTTGTTGGGTACACTATGATGTTGGTTCGTTTGGATTAAAATGGTCTCAAGCAAAGGTGATAATATATTTAAAAGGATCAACTTTATATTGGGGTGGTTCGTTTGATTTTGAATAAATGATTCAATTATTTATTTGTGGTATTTTAATTTATTAAGGATAAAATATAATATTAATATAATGTTACAAATTAAATATTTAGTAAAAAAGAAGTTGGAAAATGTTTGATTAAAATGGATGGATGGGAAAAGACGTCCGCCGTGATGGCCGTCATTTTTCGAACGTACCGCCGCCCGTGCTTCCCACGTGACCGCCGCCGCCGCGCATGCGCGCCAACCTTGGCGTCACCGCCGGCTGGAGGTGTTGGTTGAAAGGCCGTTCAAACTGTTTTATTTTCTTCTCGCGCGGGCGTGCCTTGCCTCTCGCAGACCACGTGAGGCCCAGCGCAAATTACCTTTCACTAACAAGGTGTTTTGCTGGCCATGTGGCTGGGTCAAATCTATGGCTTGAATATAGATGAAAAATTTGCCGGGTGTAAATTAAACCATAGAAGCAATGGGCGCCTCTCCCGGGGCGCTTCTCAGTTTGCCAAAGCTGGTGTTGTGGATTTGTCACCGACCCGAGGCCGCTAGTTGCGGCGACGGTTAATAGATGGCGTCAGGTTTTGACGTTTATTTTGACGGGAGAGGCGCCCATTGCTTCTATGGATATATATATATATATATGGTAATTTAAACCAACAACCCTATATTGTATAATACTTATAACAAGATTGTCATGTTGTATATAGAAACACATCTATAAATAATTAAACGCATGATTGACATGTATCATTGCATCACCATATGTAATGTACTTTGTACAAACTGAGGATAAATAATTAAAACTATGTAATAGATTAAGATTTGAGTTAAAGCGAGATTGAGAAGTTCAAAAACGTCTAAAATCGAGAGAGGAATCCAACAACCTTAAAAAGGAATTTGGCAGCCCGTTGCCATCAAGGTCAAAGGGTGCAGAATGCCGCAGACGTTCAAAGTCCAAATTCTCACATGTCTCACCCCCCCCCCCCCCCCCCCCCCACCATCGGAAAAGATATAAAACCTCGGTTTTAGCCGAACTTAGACAGTCAGACCTCACCATCGGCGTGAGCCCTTGTCAGTTGTAGCCAGGACCACCTCATCGCCATGTAAAACAGTAAGATCTCTTCTGTCTCCAGCTTGCTCTTAGCTCGACTTTTATCTGTTCACGGAAATTTCCTACTACAACTGTGTCTCCTTGTTTTTTGTGTGTGGACATTCCCAAGCTTTCCACTCTGCCTCGACCACGACTGCCTGTACTCTGTGAGAACTGTTGAAGGTCCTACAAGGTACAGAGAGGTACTGGAAAACTCTCCACGCCTGACTGTCCCTCTCGGTTACTACAGGTTTGACCCTCGGTTACCACAGCTATAGCGAGAGTCGACAGGATGACCAAAGCGAAGGAGACCACAATGAAGAAGGTAGGAAATCTGTCCAAATAGAAGCGACAAAGAGCAAAGATGGAGGAAACAACCCGCCAGTCCAACGAAACGACCAAGCAATCTTCCTCCCAACGACACAGCCGAATATCGCGCAAAATAAGACGGTGAGAAGTTTTCCACCTTCGGCATTACAACGCAACCACCTTCCAGTTGACATGCCGCCGTCCCCAAACAGAAGTTACAAGCTTCAACAAGCTCTACACGGAACATCTTCCGCGTCATCAGGACGACAACCAAAGACCAAGCCTCCTGACTGAACAATCTTTCAAAACTGTGAGTTTTTAAAAACCTATGTAACTTTCACCTCATGCTCACAACTTGATTCTCCATATATTTAATGTTTATTTTCACTGTAATCATTTTAAATCAATTTTTACCATTTTTATATCATTTAAATTCAAATTTAAAACCTTTTACACCCTCATTTATCAATTTTTACTTTATTTTAAGCAACTTAAAAATTTTAATTCATTACTTTCAATTTTACCTAAGAAAAAAAAATCATTATTTTTTAATAACTCGAATCATAATTCTAAATTTATTTGTGTGTTTTTTTTTTATATTTTATTTTTATACGAAAACGCCAATTTCTTAATCAAATACCCAAAACTTTGCAAAAATCATTGTTATGCTCACTATTTTATGTAAACGCCCCATTCAAATTATAAGTCACTATCACGCCATTGCCATTTTACAAGGATAATTTTCGCACTACCATAATCAACGATTTTAAAATATATTCAAATTTTAATAAACATAGGTGAAACGCATTTTTTTAATTGCAAAAATAGAAAGATACAATATCTTCAAAATCACAACTAGAAAAGTAACTGTCGTTCACCAAAATAGGTTAAAAATCCAACATAGTTTCACTCCCTCGTCCTTGCCTTTTACATGCATAATTATTAATCATTCACACATCTCTCTCAACAAACTACAACACACTCCCCCATCACTTTCTACAATTGGCCACCATCTATTAGCGCGCGACTTAGCAACAAATCAATCTCGAGCCTCACAAGCTCCATATCGTCGCCACTAAACGTGCCACATCCACTAACAGCCAAAATATCTCGATGTGTTGTGTACAACCACCACCCATGACTAGTAAATTTGTTATTCATGGTGAAACAAGTTAGATGCTGTACCAAAAACAAAGACTTCACGTGACACCTTTCCATTCAATTCACTCACTCGTGTCACACAGCGCATCACAACAATTTTTCTCACTTAACAGGCCACAAAGACGCCTTCATTCCTGTGACACAACTCACCCCAAAGCGTGTTCACGTCGAAAGTCGCACTTTTACTCACATCTAAACCTGACATCATTGAATAACATTTTTACTAAGTCCGCAACAACGTCGAAACACAACACTTACGAACACCGAGAAAACTACATGTTACAAAGAGTCTATAAAACTGCCAACAAGCTTTCACCACTCTCAAAGGGAGTTTAACCAGTAAACCAGTACCCTAACGTACATTCAAACCCTCAAAACTGTACTATAACAAGGATTTCCAAAAACGTCTGTTGTCTGACAGAGCGCCCGCTTTTACCTCAGAAAAATTCCGAAAATTTCTAATAACACATGGTATACAACCCCTACTCACCACGAGCAATAACCCACAATCACACGGTTTAATAGAACGCTTAAATGCGACCACTACAGGCAAACTCAGACTAGCTTATCTAGAAAATCCAAAAGGTTCCTGAACCCAACTAGTTAAGCGCATCACTCAAACGTATAATAACACACCCCATTCTGTCGCAAGTTTTCCACCCACCTACTTAATGTTCAATGTTGTCCCCCCAGATCTAAAAACTAATCTTAACCCATACCCCGAAATAACTAGAGGTAGAGAGATAGCACGCTCTCGTACCCAAAATAAGCATAAAAAAGATAAATGAACATTTGATAAGCAGCACAGAACACCACATTTCGAAGTGAATGATCTTGTTTTGGTCAAAAATTATAAACATCCTGACACAGGTAAATTAGCACCATATTTTACTGGACCATATACAATAATTGAAATAATCTCACCCAATGTTGTTCGAATAGATCGCCCCAATCAACCTCTCAATAGAGACAGTGACACCATACATGTCAATAAATTAAAATATTACACAGAGAATGTTCTGTACATTACACCTCCACAAACCCGATTTATTCAAGACCCACAGCGAATGTCTCAAGATGTATATCTCAGTGAATTCAAACATTTGACTCCAGATATCTTCGAGACGCAACTATTCCGAATTATACCGCCTCAAACTTCCCAGCCATTCCTACATTTAAATCCAGATTTATTTAATATCGATCGTTTTAAAACAAACCTCAAATAGCGACCAAAAAATGTCCCGTTAAATTCAATACTCTACACCAACCCATTTGGATCTGCATTACTTACTTACTTACTCTATTTCACACAATATAAAGATTTATTTGAACCCACCAGATCCAGACTAGAAGAGAAAGAATTTAAAGCACGTACGCTGTAGACAAGACCCCAGTAATATAATCCCCGACGATAAACAGCGGCAATTGCCCTTTAGTTGACCCCGTTTCATGTATATACAAGTCCTCTCTCCCCGCTAAAAAAGCTGTCATCTAAATATCCGCTATCGGAATGACCGCCATGTGTAACATGTGTTTCACATCAGCCATTTATATTTCCTCGAGAATTTCACAAATTCCCAGACAGAGAGTCATAATAATACCGAAATGATAGACTAAATATCTCGGGACACCATTCCCGCCTCAATAAATCCATTGCCACCCTTCCCCCTTACTCGCCTCCAGAAAATTTGGAGCGTGTTCCGCATTCCTTTTAATTCCACACCTTTTACTACATTAGCAGTCGATATCTTAACCTAACTTTTTAAAACATTTAGATATTTGAATTTGAACAAGACCTACCTTAATTGAACATTTTGATATTTTAATCCTGTGTAAATCTCTAAATTTTTCTACATATCGAACATTTTACATGTTAAATTGAGATCACAATACACAACATTTTAGTAACCAATCCAAGCAATAAATTGCGCTTCTCAATTTTCGATTTATAAAACCTACACACGACATTTGTAACTTCTTTTTAGAAGAAATATTTTTGTCCCATTCCTCTACCAAACCTTTATCTAATCATTGTAATGGTCTTCAATTATATTCTGTTTTTCTATAAAATATTTTATTTTTATTTTTTACCTTTCAATTATATAATCACAAGTTTCTAATCCAACATCATTTAAAAAAAATCAATTTTACTTTTATTTTTCATAATATTATTTTAGTATTACAAAAGATTTATTTGTTGTCAAAAATCACTTTAATTCTTCATTATTATTACTTTTATATATTGATTGTTTGATTTTGTCCACTTAAACTTTATTCCACCACAATCACATTGCTATATTTTTATTCATTTTATATTTGTTTTTATACCTTTATAATAGGACAAATAATATCATTAACTATCGGGCATACAACAATCTATTTCTCTAACCACTTCAGTGTACTTTACACTACAATCTATTTCTCCGCCATTGCTTCACATCAACGTAGAAAAACGATAGTACTGCTTGACAATTTTTTTTTATTTCGTAATTTCAACAAACTCTTTGGACACAGTTCCCCAGATTTAAAAATCCCAACTTCTGGCTTGAACATGCTTCAAAAGGTATGTCAATCATCCGTAGAGCACAATCACCAACGCATGCACAAAGCGTTCACAACTCTCAATTTTTTTAGCTCTAGCGGACCACAATCAACCTTTGATTTTAAGTCAAGTCAGATCACTTACTGTCGATACAACATTTCTACTTATAGCATGATTCTCCATTTCACCCCTTTCAATCATATTAATGAACAACTTTTTCTTCAACAACTTTTCAACCCAATAACCCTACAATTGTGACAAAGCACTGTAACCTTATACAGGATCACAGGTGAATCATTGCCTAGGAAGACGCTCAAGTCTATATCCTCGCTTTGCACCTGGATCTAAGTATATGGTTGTCTGTGTAATACTTACAATTGCATATTCTTTAACCCGTAACCCCTTCCAACGCCCGCCAACAATCTCTTAGAACATTTTATTTTTTATCATCATTATTTTTTTTATCAAACTAAGTTTTTATCTAAATTTCTCTTTTATAATGAATATCATAACTTTTAAATTAAACATGTTTTATTTTTATAATTTTCAGATATATCCAAACAAAACATCTCGTTACAGGTCTTTTTAACCCTCACAGTTTAAATTTAATTAAAATAAATTTTAATTATTCACCTGTGTTAGAGAGGCTTTACCCGTTTAAACCCGGATAAACCCTTTCACTCCCGGGGCTCATCTATGGTAATTTAAACCAACTACCCTATATTGTATAATACTTATAACAAGATTGTCATGTTGTATATAAAAACACCTCTATAAATAATTATACACATGATTGACATGTATCATTGCATCACCATAAGTAATGTACTTTGTACAAACTGAGGATAAATAAATAAAACTATGTAATAGATTAAGATGCACTAGCGCGCCATCTGTTATCAAAATACAAAACTATTTTTGAAGCGCATGATTCTTTTTTAAAATAAAACAATTTATACTTCCCTTACTGCAATGGAAAAATTAATTGGAGGTCCTGGCTCATCAGTGGTGACCCTCCCAGCGGTTTCGCCAGTTTAATCTACCATACCGCTGTTATATTGCATTTTTGGAACTTCCTTTTATAGTGATACTGAGATGCAAGACTCTTCTAATGAGTATGTTAGATGAACTATGGACATAAGCTTTTAGGACAGCAGAATTACATATAATTATAAATATATAATATGCTTCGAGCAATCGCTCTTCCGCAAATATCAATTTGTGTCTTTTATTTGAACAATTATATTACGATGTACTAGCGCGCCATCTGTTATCAAATAACAAAACTATTTTTGAAGCGCATGATTCTTTTTAAAATAAAACAATTTCTACTGCCCTTACTGCAATGGAAAAATTAATGGGAGGGCCTGGCTCATCTGTGGTGAACCCTAAAATACCCATTCGAAGAGTCTTGCATCAGTATCACTATAAAAGGAAGTTCCGAAAATGCAATATAACAGCGGTATGGTAGATTAAACTAGCGAAACCGCTGGGAGGGTTCACCACTGATGAGCCAGGCCCTTCCATTAATTTTTCCATTGCAGTAAGGGCAGTAGAAATTGTTTTATTTTAAAAAGAAGCATGCGCATCAAAATTAGTTTTGTATTTTTATAATAGATCAAGAGCTGAGTTAAAGCAAGATTGAGAAGTTCAAAAACGTCTAAAATCGAGAGAGGAATCCAACAACCTTAAAAAGGAATTTGGCAGCCCGTTGCCATCAAGGTCAAAGGGTGCAGAATGCCGCAGACGTTCAAAGTCCAAATTCTCACATGTCTCCCCCACACTCGGAAAATATATAAAACCTCGGTTTTAGCCGAACTTAGGCACTCAGACTTCACCATCGGCGTGAGCCTTTGTCGGTTGTAGCCAGGACCACCTCATCGCCGTGTAAAACAGTAAGATCTCTTCTGTCTCCATCTTACTCTTAGCTCGACTTTTATCTGCTCACGGAACTTTCCTACTACAACTGTGTCTCTTCGGTTTTTGTGTGTGGACATTCCCAAGCTTTCCACTCTGCCTCGACCACGACTGCCTGTACTCTGTGAGAGCTGTTAAAGGTCCTACAATGTGCAGAGAGGTACTGGAAAACTCTCCACGCCCTGACTGTCCCTCTCGGTTACTACAGGTTTGACCCTCGGTTACCGCTTATATAAATATATATAATTGTTGCAAATGATCCTGTCGATATATACCCTGTATATATATATATATATATTAAAAATGGCATATCCTGACCAGGAGCACATGTGCTTTACAGAAGGCAGAGCGCCATCTGGTGGAACAGAAATCAACTAAACATTGATTTAGCCTGTTCCCTGATATTTGGCCAACCCAATTCCTTGAAAAATCAAGAAAAGCCATCCACGAACGCGTTTCGCGCTTTTGGCGCTCGTCAGCGTGGAGTAGGCTGAACCACTGCGACCAAAACATATGTTTTGGTCCCAATGGCTTCCCGTAAAACCAAGAAATGGGTATTTAAGGCCAAACTTGCGTAAATACGCTTAGCACATTAAAAAACGAAAGAAAAAACAAAAGATAAAAAAGATCAGGTGTTGAAATCAATATTAAAAATGGCATATCCTGACCAGGAGCACATGTTCTTTACAGAAGGCAGAGCGCCATCTGGTGGAACAGAAATCAACTAAACATTGATTTAGCCTGTTCCCTGATATTTGGCCAACCCAATTTCTTGATAAATCAAGAAAAGCCATCCACGAACGCGTTTCGCGCTTTTGGAGCTCGTCAGCGTGGATTAGGCTGAACCACTGCGACCAAAAAATATTTTTTGGTCCTAATGGCTTCCCGAAAAACCAAGAAATGGGTATTTAAGGCGAAACGCGTTCGTAGATGGCTTTTCTTGATTTATCAAGAAATTGGAAATATCAGGGAACAGGCTAAATCAATGTTTAGTTGATTTCTGTTCCACCAGATGGCGCTCTGCCTTCTGTAAAGCACATGTGCTCCTGGTCAGGATATGCCATTTTTAATATTGATTTCAACACCTGATCTTTTTATCTTTTATTTTTTCTTTCGTTTTTTAATGTGCTAAGCGTATTTACGCTAGTTTGGCCTTAAATGCCCATTTCTTGGTTTTTCGGGAATCCATTGGGACCAAAAAATATTTTTTGGTCGCAGTGGTTCAGCCTACTCCACGCTGACGAGCGCCAAAAGCGCGAAACGCGTTCGTGGATGGCTTTTCTTGATTTATCAAGAAATTGGGTTGGCCAAATATCAGGGAACAGGCTAAATCAATGTTTGGTGGATTTCTGTTCCACCAGATGGCGCTCTGCCTTCTGTAAAGCACATGTGCTCCTGGTCAGGATATGCCATTTTTAATATTTATTTCAACATCTGATATTTTTATCTTTTATTTTTTTCTTTCGTTTTTAATATATATATATATATATATATATATATATATATATATATATATATATATATATATATAAACACACACACATGCACACACACTTGAATATACACACACAAGCCACATTCCAGACACACACACACACTAATCCCCATAAATCCCCAAACCACAACAATTTTTTGCTTTCCATTTCTCTATATTTTTCTTTTCAATTCGTTTAATCCTCGAAGAGATTGGTATGGCATTCAAATAACAAGGTCAAACCTGCCGCCAGGATTATTTTTGACAAGACCTGACCTGGTACCAATCTCTTTCCATCCCAGCTGAACCATTATGGTTTCCATGAATACAAAACAAAGAAATTGACTCCAATTTGCTCTAGCAATTTTATAAAAAGTTATATTAACAAAAAATAAAATTTAAAAAATTTAAAAATTACATTTATTTTTTTTTTTTACTTTTAAAGGTTTAATGAACCTTAACATAGTTCTTTCTTTTCCCCTTTTCTTATCTCAATACCTTCAATTATTTCTCTTTTTATTTTCCCTACGTTCCGCTCATATGATGTGTAACTGCCGAGGCTACAGCGTGAACTTGTAATAGCCCTAATATGTTTTAAAAATACGAAAATATTTTTGATACTTTAAAGATAATATTTATCAAGTATTATTTCAACTATATTTACTCCGATTCTCATATACCCCCACTCCAATTTTCTTTCATATATATTTCAAATAGATATATCACTACTTTAATATTAATGTTCAGTAATAGCTTGCTATACTGACATTATACCTTCAATTCGATATCAATATGATGCACTAGCGCGCCATCTGTTATCAAAATTCGAAACTATTTTAAAGGCGTAAGATTCTTTCTGATATTAAACAATTTCTACTGTCCTTACTGCAATGGAATGATGAGCCAGGCCCTCTCATTAATTTTTCCATTGCAGTAAGGATAGTAGAAATTGTTTAATAT
Organism: Cordylochernes scorpioides; assembly: GCA_030710605.1. Classification (NCBI taxonomy): domain Eukaryota; kingdom Metazoa; phylum Arthropoda; class Arachnida; order Pseudoscorpiones; family Chernetidae; genus Cordylochernes; species Cordylochernes scorpioides. The sequence continues at coordinate 52,096,060 of CP092876.1, forward strand.
CAAAAAGAATCTTACGCCTTTAAAATAGTTTGGAATTTCGATATCAATATATTTTAAAGCTTTATTTAAGCATTATAAAACCTATATTTATATATGCATATATATCATGTTTTTCCATATTTCTATCTGCTATTGTCAATTATATTCAGAGACGAGGTCATTTGATTGATATCTCTTTTCAACAAACTTCTATGATATTTGTTCTTAGAAGAATAAAATATATTCCAATATTTGAAAAATATTTAACAAATAAAATCAGAGCCGCTTTTTATATTTTATTTAAAAATAAAATGCATCTTCAAATTATATATATTTTATATTTAGAGATAAAAAGTTTGAGATGAATCGATAGGATGAATGTGTTATAGAAAAGTTTCTAGAAATGAAAACGTCAATACCGTGTAATATGTTAAGAGAGAGGAAATAGTCCAGCAACTAACAGATCAATAAATCTAAAGAGAGTGGTGTCGCCATTTCTCGTTAGCAGCCTGGTTGATAGATTCCCGTCACATTTATTCTCTTAGAGAGTGTTTTCCTTCCTTCCTCTCTCAAGGACAACCACAATCAGGTCTTTCTTTTCCACAGCTCATTTTCCTAGTTTTTATTAATATCTATCTTCTTAATAGGAAATGTTATAAGTTGCGTAATATCACATTAAAATATTTTCCAAGGAAATATCAAAGGTTTCCTCTTTTAATATGTCCACACATAACAAAACAAAACAACACATGGAATTTTACATGGACACATAAAAACATCTCATTTTAATCGGAATATTTAATTTTTCTATTTAATTATGTTGCTAGAGTTTATATATACAGTAAAACCTGTCTTAAGCGCCCTCTCTAAATAGCGCCTCCCTCTCTATAGCTCCCGATTTTAAATACGTAGTACGATGCGATTTACATTAAAAGTGACCTGTTTATAGCACCCCCTTTCTATAGCATCCTATTTTGGTAAGTCCCAAGAGGGGGCGCTATAGCCAGGTTTAACTGTATATATAAAGTTAGTTACAACCACGTATTCAAAGTTATGAAACAAATATATGAAATGCTTAGGGGGTAATCATTTTAATTTTTTTAATTTGGTGTAAAGCACTTTTGTTCATCAGAATGTAAGCCTTATTTGAATGTGTGTGTGTGTGTTTGCAGCCGAATATCACCGTCCCTATTTCAATACTTGAACGAGTACAAAATAATTCAGTCAATATGCCGTATAAGCCAATAAGTACGTTATTTTAAGACGTATTACTATATACCTATATAAAGGGCAAGTAGCCAAATATCGTTGATACTTTAATCACTTTCTAAAGGCCAGTATTGAAACAGCTGTGTGACAAGAATTCAGAATCATATCACAAAGGGTAGTAAGTGAGTGAATACGTTCTTCTGTAAATAGCCTTACCTGAGCAGATAAACTCAGGAAGCACTCCCCATTTGGCCACAGTGAAAGGCTCCGCACTAGGAAATTGGAATTTATTGTGGCGTTGCATCATTTATCACATACTGCCGATCTGGTCGTGCACGAGGGCACTTCAAGCCATAGTTCCTGGAACTTTAGAAAAACCCTCGGTTTCCCGTGTTGGTGATGGACGAGGTATTTAGGGAAAATGAAACATATTTATAGAGCTCTGTATATTTTTCTCTGTTCAGTTACTGATCAAAGACGTTTGGATGATGCTTATCTCCGCTCTTTTTAACGTTCTGTATACTGTACAATTTGAATAAGAAAAAGATTATATACAGTATTCCATTAGATGCAGCCTTAAAATATGGAAATACCAGGTCTCTCTTGGAGGTAATGGGGAGGTTGGATCAGAGCAGAAAATTTTATTTTCAATTTCACAGAAGGAATCTCTCAGGGAGGTGATCGCTCATGAGAGACCACAGTAAATAGGGATTAAAGGATAAATTACTAAGATCCATCCTCCGGCTTAAGAACTGCTGCGCACCTTCTCGGTGACTCAATCATTTAGGTATTAGCACCATGTAGCGGAAGCAAGTGTGAGATTCGCTGTATTGGTCAGAAGCAAAAGGTGAAGATGCACAATGGAAGATGTACGAGTCACTATGGCATTAAGAATTTGCGGTACAAGTTTAGGGCAGCGGGTGGATGGCAGATAGCGGTGGGAGTTCGAGAGAACCGAAGGCTGCCGGGATGCAAGGGGAAGGAATGAAGACATCTCTCCACAGCTCTAAGTCAGATGCCACGTTCAGATAATCGCAAACATTTTCTTAAATAGATTAATATATTTCACACTTTTATTATTAACATATAGTTTCGGTTTAAAAAATAATAATGATAGTTTTATCCCAAAAATATTTTAGAAAACGTTGGTTCTAATTGGCAAAGTGTGGAAAATATATTTTTTAGAATGTTTATTCTAAGAGAAAATTTGCAGCCCCAAAAATTAAGCACCTCTTCATGAGAGACCTTTCTTAATTATTAAAAGAAAAGTAACTCAGTACTTTCTTCCCAAATATTATTATATATTTTTTTTCAATATGAAAGTTGCGCTGTTAAGCGGAAATAATAAAAGTCTGGAGCAATAAAATGCAAGAAACCTGTATTTGAAAAATATATATAAAACAATTTTTACCCAATATATGTGTTTTTATCTAAATATTTAAGTATGTAGATAGCTATATTTAAAACGATTTATCTACTTATATAATTGCCTTATTCTGTCTACCGGGCAGATGCCATGACCACTAGGCTACCCTGGACATATTTTTCCGTTCATAAAGTTAATATATGATGCCAATATATATAATAATTGTATAAACGAATGCAAGACAAAATCACCGCGAATGTTTCTTTTTTTTTAAGGCAATTTTTGTTTCGATTTTATTGAAAAAAAAACGATAAGGTGTCTTTAAAAAATGATCTTTATTACTATGCAGTTTTCTATTTAGTCGATATACCTAAGTTCATGTTGCAAATGTAATTATCTCTATCGATTTAGTAGGTGAAATGCAAAAAAAAAATCGACATGATGAAATCTTTGTGAAAATTCACATTTTTATTTTTATATTTTCAAGACACACATAGTTTGGGGCGGGACGTTTCACAAGAGAGACATCCACGGCGCCAATTTATAATTGTAACGAATAGTATTTAAATTAAAACATTTTAAAAACACACAGTTTGGAACGGGACGTTTCACAAGAGTGACATCCATGGCGCCAATTTATAATTGTAACGAATAGTATTTGAATTAAAACGTTTTTAAAATATATACGCACTCGGGTAAAACCCGGGCGTTGCCCGGGCCATTCGTCTAGTATTTGATAAATATCACAATTACATAATTATGTATATGTCGTAAACCCGGGCAAGACAACAAGTGAGTTGGAAGCAGTCGGGGTTGAGTGGCAAGGCGTGCAGAGTGGGAAGTCCGCACGGGACAGTAAGGACAAAGTTTGGGATCAAAAGACGCTCTTCCAGGACGTCTCAAGGGGCACCAGAACCAGGGGAAAGTTGAGGATTAACAGAGGAAAGCTCGGCGTCCTGCTTGAAGCCGCGGGGTAAGAGAGGAGCCAAAACGGCGGCCACGAGGGCCGTCGTGAGATGACCACGGACCTAGTACTGAGCGGGCCTGTCCGAAATATCCACTGTCACCTAACTGTCAACATCCGGACCAACGCCCCTTTTTGTCCCCGTCTGGATCCCCCGGGTGTTGATGCTCATTGGTCAGTCATATGTGGGTCATCCTCCCCTCCCCTGGGGTCCGGTGGCAAACTGGTGTCACTTTGAGACGACTAGAAAAGACGTCATACTTTATTACTCACATATCTTTGTTTAAATTACGATATATAATAATATTATTTATTCTGTTTTTTTTTTAAATATACTATTATTCAAATTAAAAAAAAAACTCTCCAAATACATTTAAGAAGGTTAAATTATAATTTAACTATTATAATAGTGTAATTAGTGTAATATATAGAGAAAATTTTTATTTTTAAAATGTCAATTCGCTTAACAAAAATATCCTTATGCAAATAAACACACTCACAATGTGTGATAAAAAATAACTAGGAATGAGTTCTGTTCACATAAAAATGTTCACAATTCTGAAATAGTTTGATAGGATCTTATAGATAAAACACTTATAAAAACATATAAAAATATTTATCACACAGGCGGAAGTGGTCACCTTTTTTTAGTATTTCTAATCTCGTATATCTATAGCATTTTCTAATTTGAGCATGGACCTATTAAAAATAGCGAATGTCAATAGAGAAAAACAGCTGCTGATTAATTCCATATGTTGAAGCAGGCTTTTAGAGAAAATACCTTTTTTAATCGAGGATTTTGAATGGTTTTCACGATTTAAGGCTGGTCAAATAAGTGTTAAAGAGGATGATATACGAGGCGTGTTCAAAAGGTATCGCGACTTTTGAATTTTCGCGGGTTACGTATATTCGAATTTCGATCTTTTTGTGGCTTTATGTTGGTACTCATGTCTCTCACTCATGCCTACAAGCTCGGCCATTTTGAATGTTCACTTAATTGTTGACAGCTGCTTTGCTTGCAGGTGTTTTGGATCGTCTTCGATTTTTACCTATTTGAAAAAATGGATCAAAGAACCTGTATCAAATTTTGTGTGAAAAACGAAATTAAGTGCGCGGATGCATTCCGAATGTTGACTGTGGCATACGGAGAAGCTACCTTGGACCGAAGCAACGTTTATCGGTGGTACAAAATGTTCTCAGAAGGCCGAGAAGATGTGAACGACGAAGAGCGTGCCGGACGCCCGAGCACTTCAACAACAGACGAAAATATTAATGAAGTGGAAAAAATGATATTGGCCAATCGCATCGCATGAACATTGCTAATGAGATGTTCGACTCTGTCCGCGACGACCCAAATTTGCTCCAGAGGGTCATAACTGGTGACGAAGCGTGGTTTTATGGTTATGACGTGGAAACCAAAGCTCAATCATCTCAATGGAAGCTGCCGCACGAACCAAGACCGAAAAAAGCGCGCCAAGTTCGGTCGAATGTGAAAGTTTTGCTGACAGTTTTCTTCGATTGCAGGGGCGTGGTGCATCATGAGTTCTTGCCACAGGGTAGAACGGTCAATAAGGAATATTACCTGCAAGTTATGCGCAATTTGCGTGAAGCAATCCGCCAGAAACGCCCGGATTTGTGGAAGAACAAAAATAGGCTTTTGCACCACGATAACGCCCCTGCTTACACATCGTTGCTTGTGCGTGACTTTTTGGCCAAAAACAATACACTAATGATGCCGCAGCCACCGTATTCCCCAGATCTGGCCCCCTGTGACTTTTTCTTGTTCCCTAAACTGAAGAGGCCCATGAAAGGACGACGTTACGCTACGCTTGACGAGATAAAGACGGCATCGAAGGAGGAGCTGAAAAAGATTTTAAAAAATGATTTTTTGAAGTGCTTCGAAGATTGGAAAAACCGTTGGCACAAGTGTATAATATCTGATGGGGATTGCTTTGAAAGGGACAAAATAGGTATTCATGAATAAAAAATATTTTTGAAAAAACACAAATATATTCACATAGAACTTTCTCAAAAAGAAACCCATGTATTGAATTGGTACGCTATGAATTCGTGCCGAAGAGTCAGACCATTAATCAACATTACTATATTCATATATTGCAACGTTTAAAATAGCAGTACTTCAAACACACACGACGTAAACTGTCATCAGAAGTATTGGCTCTGAATCCTGACAACGCACAGCCGCAGGGGCCGTCTTTATACAACTCTATTTAGCTAAACACGAAATTGATTTGATACCCTAGCCACCATATTCCCTTGACGCTGTGTGCTCCTGACAACCTTTTCATTCATCCTAAAAACTAAAAAAAAAATCTTATTAGACCTCGAATCAACTTAATAACTGAAATGAAGGAAAACTCGAAAAATATTTTGAGAAAGCTAAAATAAGAGGATTACCAGAGTTTTTGATGTCTGAAAAAAAGATTGACCAAATTTATATATAGTGAAGATATATCCATAGTTTACTTGAAAACCATTTCTAAGATTCCATCCTTCAGTGTAGCATATAAAAGCAGAATGATCCAATACAGTATTAGAGCTCTGAGAAGCGGTCTGGTGGATTAAAATGGCGAAACCGCTGGGAGGGTTCACCACTGATGAGCCAAGCCCTCCCAATATATTTTTTCATCTCAGTAAGGACAGTAGAAGTTCGTTTTATGTATAAAAGAAACATTCGCGCCTTTAAATCCTTTTATTTTATATATTTATATTGAGAAAGTCTAAAAAGAATACGATTATACTTTTGCATTTCCTCAAACATTTTTTATTCCATGAAATTATTTATAGCACTATGTATTTTAAATAAAATTACACTTTTCTGACATAAAATTCATCAATTAATATATGCTAAGGGTGATTAAATAAGTTTTAGGAAAGTATCCACACATTAAAAAAAATATTGAAGGAATATTAACTTACTTTTTATCATATTTCTACATAATCACCGTCCTTTTCAATGCATATATCCCATTTTTCAACTAGCTTGTCAAATCCCTGAGAAAAGAATATTTGAGGTTGTTCCTTAAGCTAATATTGGGCAAACTTTTCCACCTACAAATCGTCGAGAATCTTTGTCCACGTAGAGCAGATTCACGGTGTGTAAAAATAAAGTCACAAGGAGCAAGATCGGGACAATATGCAGGATGTACCAAAAACTTTCCAACCATATTTTCTTAAAGTTTCCTTAGTGTGTTTTGCCGTGTGTGGACAAGCGTTGTCATGGTGGAAAAGGACACCATGTGTAAGCTTTCCTGGTCTTTTCCGACGTATAGTTTCAAGGACTGGATCTTTAAGCAGATTAAAGTAGTATTATAAATTTATTGTACATTTTCTCCCAAATAATCAATGTATATTATACCTTTTGAGTAAAAAAAAAAACGGAGGTGGCTAAAACCTTGCCTGCTGAAATTTGAGTTTTAAATATTTTTGGCTTTTGGGGAAGATGAATGTGGCCACTGCATTAACTGTTTTTTTTTTCTATTATAGCTATTTTGTTTATGTCATCGGTCAGTTGCCTTGATACCCAAATTGATGACACTTTATGGTATTTTAAATTTTTCTGTATGATATCGCTAACAGATTATGGCTTTTTCATATTTTTCATAATAATATCGATTTTGACTCGCCTATTTTTCTGTTATTTTAAATTTATCAATCTTCAATGGAGCTCATCAGTAGAGGTGAAAGGTCGTCCGCAGCGTTCGGTGTCGCTAACATGTCCCGATTTAAATACGGCATTCCATAAATAAAGTGTTGACATACTCACACATTCATCACAAAACTGTACTTGCAATATTGTTAAAATTTCGTTAGGTTTTACACCTTCTTTGGTCAATATTTTACAATAGATCGTTGATCAAAGCTTGACAGCCCTCCAATAGTCGCCGCCATTTGTTTTTATGTATTGCGCATGCGCGGTAAGTGCTACAAAGTCACCAATCTGCAACAGCCCAAATGGTTACCCCAAAAATTTATTCGGGGATTTTAAGTTATTTTTGACAAAAATAGCTTTATGGGCCTTTTCCTTGAACTTGATGACCCTTCCTCGTATATACACACTCATGCACAAAACTTAAGGAAGTTGTGCCCTTTAGCATATTTATCGGGATTTAGACAATAACTATGAAAGATATTTGATGCACAGTGACCTTTATTGAAGACATTCGACATAACAAAATGTCAGAAAAATCGTCTCTGCCTCCTTTAAAAAAAAAAAACAGACGATCGGCGCGATATCAAATATTTCCCACTTCCTTAAGTTTTGTCCATGAATATATAAATAATATATATAATATATCAAGGAGAAACCAATAGAAAAAAATTAAATATAAAGGTCAGGTGTTGATGTTAAAAATAAGGAAGGTATATCCTGACCAAAAGCACATGTGCATTTTAGATGGCAGAGCGCCATCAGTGGAGAAAAAAAATAAACTAAACGTTTATTTAACTTGTTCCGTGATATTTTGCCAACTCAATTTCTTGATAAATCAAGAAAATCCATCCACGAACGCGTTTCGCGCTGTTGGCGCTCGTCAGCGTGGAGCAGGCTGTACCTGTATCACGGAGAAAGTCAAATAAACGTTTAGTTTATTTTTGCTCCACTAGATGGCGCTCTGCCATCTAAAAAGCATATATGCTTTTGGTCAGGATATGCCTTCATTATTCATAATATATATATATATATATATGTAGTAATCCCGATGTGGAATGTACTGGGCAGTCGTGGTAGTGGGTGCGTGATGGGATTCCCGCACGGGGACAGCAAGAGACAGAGGCAGGTCTAGATGGTAACTCCAAGAAGGTAGAGGTAGACCACGGACGAAGGCAGTCGAACCACGGGCGTCACGGATGCCCTAGCCTACGCGGATAGAAGGGGGGGTGAGAGATCCGTCCGACCGTATAACGGCGTCGCTCTGAAAACAACTACCTTTGTCTCTTTTCTCGGTCTTTTATATTGGACGCCCGCATATGTGGTGATTCCTGATTGGTTCCTATAATCACGCCACCTGTCCGGCCACCTGTTGACGGGGTGATTGAACTCATTATCATAAACACCTGTTCGTCTGGTCTACCTTTACTCCTTTGTTTTATTTGTCACTTCCATTGTTACAAGTTCGATACATATTTTTATATAGATATGGGGTTATAATAAATATTAGAAGAAGGTTGTGAACTATCTAACTCAAAATATACTATATATATATATTATATCATAATAATCAATATATATTTTTTTAAATTCAAGCAATATGTCAAAACTTGAATAAATAGCACCCCGTCATCTTTTAGGTAAACATTGTCATAACCAGAAATGTACATAACGTGTAACTGTAAATAATACATCGGCAGCGTGGCGAATGTTATGTACCTAAGCCTCGATATGAGGCGCGCGCTGTCAGCTCGGCAAGTGTTATGTACCTAAGCTCCGATATATGGCGGGCGCGCTAGGCGGGAACTATGTAAACAATAGCCGCTATCTTGAAGGGCGTAGCCGATCGCCAGCCGTTCGAGTCTTCAACATTAATTCCCTAATTTATCATTATTTTTATTCATTTAACTTAGTTTATCTCTATTTCTTTTTATCCGTCAAACTATTTAACTATTTAAAGTCATCTAATAAATTATTATTTTATTCTACCCAAACGACTCGTCACCTTCATTACTGTGACATTCTGGTGGAGACAAGCCGGATCATCCCTTCGCTGCCCAAGCTGCAAGAAGAAGACGTAGAATCTAAGGATTGAACCCATTGGAATATTCTAAGATGCAACACGAAGAAAGAGAGACCCCACGGGTGAGTACCACTTCAAACATATTAGAAACTTTTCTATTTTTTCGGGGGAACCGGGCCAAATTCCAGAGAAATGATTGAAAGAGTATCATCGTGTAGCTCGCTACAACTGCTGGGACAGTTCCATGTGCCTAGCGAATGTTTACTTCTTCCTCCCAGGAACGGCCAAAGTCTGGTTTGAGAAAGTAGAGGAACAAATAACCTCATGGGAACTTTTTGAGCAATGTTGTCTCAGGCTTTTGGGCATTACGCAAGCGAAAAAGACCAACTTTTAGAAAACTAAAAGCCAGGGCCCAAGGAGAGGGGGAGTCTAGTGAGGCGTATATTCAAGGCGTCTTCTATTTATGCAGACAAATAAACCCCAACATGAATGAAAATGAGAAAGTTGCTCATTTGGTTAAGGGCGTATCTAAGGAAATGTAAAGGGCAATTGTCACATTTGAAATTGCCACCACCGGGGAGTTCATAAGGTGGTGTCGAAAAATCGAACTATCGCAAAAGAAGTGTGTGAATACGCGGATAGTTTTTGACAGACTGCCGAATGCTGCCTCCATCAACCCAGCAGAATCGGAATATTTGGAGGACCTCATTAGACGTATCGTCCGAGAAGAGAAATCCACCATGCATTGAATCCCAAGCCACCCACTCTCAAACCACCTTCCCTGGATCTAATTATCCGAAAGGAAGTTGAAAGGAACCTGTCTGCAATTTCGCAGTCCGTTTAAAGGCCAATGCCACGACAGCAGTCCTCTAACCGACCCCAAATATTCAAACAGACGCCACAACAGCAGTTCCTGAACCAAAGACCATCGGTACCCAACCAGACACCACCACAGAGAAGAACTGATGAATGGAGGACACACGAAAACGTTCCAATATGTTTCCATTGCGGTCGCCCGGGACATGTAGCCCGATATTGCCGAGACAAGAGGCATGTTTTCGAGGAAGCCAGGGTAAGAAGTCCGACCTACTCCAATAATTACAACACCTGGTTCAACCAAAATGCCGAAGAAGTTGAGTTTGTAGATCGCCGCTTTCGTAACCCCTCGCCCTATCCTGGTCGTAGAAGATCCCCCTCAAGACGAAACGCATCGCCGTCGCCCTCTCGCCGATCCAGTCAATCTCCTCGCCGCCTAAGCCAGGGAAACTAAGAAGAGCGACCGAGAATGGAGGTAAGGCCACTGACGAAAGTAGAAATCCTTCGCTCACTGCGAAATGAAACGGAACTACGTTGTTATCTCCATAAATGGACAGAATGTTGAGGCCATAGTCGATTCTGGAGCCGATTATTCCGTAATCTCGGAAAGTTTTCGCCGATATTTGAAAATTCCGTTCTTTGCAGAAAAGGGGCCTGTACTGAGAATCGCCAATAGGAAGCACATCGAAACTCTAGGACGCTGCAACTTAAAAGTGTCGATTGAAGAACTTGAAATTTATTTTACTTTTGTTGTATTTTCTGAATGTATCCATTACATAATCCTTGGTCTGGATTTCTTTCGAGCCACAAGTGCAGTGATTGATTGTGAAAGAGTGAAATACATTTGAAGGAAAGTGTGAACGACGGCTTAGAAGAAGATCTGCCTCACATGCGTTAGAAGACTGTTTTGTCCCAGCTCGCTCAATTAAGAAAATGACGGTTATTAACGAAGAGATTTGAGGTGGAAAAGATCTAATGATAGAAGGAAGCAAAGATCTCATCTTAAAAAAATAATAATAATTGGTCGTACCATCATCAATAATTAACTTCCATCACGGCAGAGGGGAGATATGGGTAACTAATGGGACTTCTAAGAATCAAATAATCCCAGCTGGTATGCTTGTAGGAAACTTGAGGAAAATTGGAAGTAGCGGAATCTACAGTGTTAACACAGCTGAAGACGAGAAAATTCAATCAAACATTAAGAATGAAGATAGACGCTAATAAAGCTTATCTCTAATTTACGAGATATTAAACGAAGAACAAAAGTCAATGATTACAGAATGTCTAGAAAAGTACTCGGAGGTTTTGATTTTGAGAGAAAATCATCAATCAGAAAGACGAGCTATACAGAGTGAAGTCGATAAAATGATAAAGATGGGAATTGTACAACCGTTCGAAAGTCCTTGGTCGTCATCATTAGTTTCGGTTAAAAAGAGAGATGGGTCCTGGAGATTTTGCGTGGACTAACAAGCTTAACATGGTCACCAAAAAAGATGTGTATCCTTTACCTAGAAATGATGATGTTTTGGATAGCTTAACAGGAGCTAAATTTTTTTTCAGCATGGACCTACGTACAATATACTGGAAGATAGAAATCGACGAGGAAGATCGGGAGAAGACAGCTTTCATCACCCCTGATGGCTTATATCAGTTCCGGGTGATGCCCTTCGGTCTATGCAACGCACCGGCAACATTCAAAAGGATGATGGACAAGCTACTAGCAGGATTGAAATGAACAATTTGTCTTTGTTATTTAGACGATATAATTGTTCATGCAACATCCAGTAAAGAACATATTGAACGCCTAAGAAAAATTTTCAGATTCCACCAGCAAGCAGGCTTGTGTATTAATCATGAAAAGTGCCGTTTTGGGTCAATAGAAATCAAAGTGTTGGGATATCTGGTTACAGAAAGCTACATTCGCCCTGATCCCGACAAAATCGAAGCAATTACAAATTTACCGACTCCAAAAACAACAACTGAAGTAAGAAGTTTCATGGGATGGTTTTCATATTACAAACGATTTGTGAAAGATTTTTCAAATAAAACAAAGCCGTTATATGACCTCCTGAAGAATAACGTGAAGTTCTTTCGGTCTAACAAACAATAAAAATCTTTCCAAATATTAAAATCAGCTCTAACTACCGGTCCTGTGCTTGGCCATTTTAAAGAAGATGCTGAGACACTTGTACATACCGACGCGATACCTTAGACAGCCGTCCTATTAAACAACGACCATTCCGGATGTCTCCTGTCGAAACCGTTCGAAAGTCCTTGGTCGTCCCCATTAGTTTCGGTTAAAAAGAAAGATAGGTCCTGGAGATTTTGCGTGGACTAACGAAAGCTTAACATATTCACCAAAAAGGATGTGTATCCTCTACCTAGAAATGATGATGATTTGGATAGCTTAACAGAAGCTGGATATGGCTTCGGAGCAGTGTTGACCCAACTGGTAGAAGGAAAAGAAAAGCCTATCGCCTATGCATCAAGAACACTTAACGCCGCAGAAAGAAATCTCTCTCTCTCTCTCTTCAAACATGGAGCGCCCAGAGAATTGATTTCAGGCCGAGGTCGAACGTTTATATCCCACACAATACGGGAGATTAACAACCTCTGTGGAATCGCACATAGCTTTACTTCTGCATACCACCCCCAGTCAAATTGCCTGACCGAGAGATTCAACAAGACACTTGGTGACATGGTGTCTATGTATGTTGACGTAGACCAAAGAAACTGGAACTCAGTTCTCCCTTACGTAACTTTTGCCTATAACACCGACAAACCGGAAACCGCCGGGTTTAGCCCTATCTATCTTGTACACGGACGCGAGGTCGAGACCCAATTGGACACCATCCTGACGTATAGATAGGAAGCCAATCTGGAAGATTACGTGGAGAGTTTGGTCACAAATGCCGAGGATGCACGCCAGCTGGCCCGTTTGAACATCTTAAAGGCGCAAGAAAAAGACAAATCTAGATACGACAAAAGCCACAGACCTGTCCAGTACCGCGCGGGAGACCTTGTGTGGGTGTACACACCTGTGCGCAAACAAGGACTGTCGGAGAAGCTACTTAAAAGATACTTCGGCCCCTATAAAGTTGTGAGACAACTGTCTGAAGTAACTTATGAAGTAGAGGCCTTGGAGAGGAGACCCCGACAACGGAATATCAAAGACATCGTCCACGTCCTGCTGATGTAACCATACAGAAGCCCAGAAGAACAAACACAGGACTGATCATAGATTTTTTTTTCTAAGCAGCGGGTACCTGCCTTTTTTTGAAAAGGGGAGTAATGTACCTAAGCTCCGATAGATGGCGGGTGCGCTAGATGGGAAGTATGTAAACAATAGACGCCATCTTGAAGGGGGTAGCCGATCGCCAGCCGTTTGAGTCTTTGACATTACTTCCTTAATTTATCATTATTTTTATCCATTTAACTTAGTTTATCTCTATTTCTTTTTATCCCTCAAGCTATTTAACTATTTAAAGTCATCTAATAAATTATTAATTTATTCTACCCAAACGACTCGTCACCTTCATTACTGTGACAATATTAATTAAGAACAGTTGGAAGCACGCCGTTCTGATTCTAAAGTGGAATATCGGCGCAACATCGCGAAGAGATTTCAAGACCCAAGATTCAAGAATTCCAAGCTAGACTGGAGACGCCGAGGGAATCCTTCACAGAAACACTCCAGATTTAGGTTTGTAAACTCTAGGTTTCATAGGGAGGAGAGAGAGAGAGAGAGAGCCAGGTAAAAAATATATATTTATTTATTTTATTATCCGATTATAAATTTATATATTTTTTGTTTGATAGCTAATTTCTCTTATTTCTTCTCTATTCCTTTATGTAACTACTAGACGAATGGCCCGGGCAACGCCCGGTGTTTACCCGAGTGCGAATATATTTTAAAAATGTTGACTTGGGTGGTCATAGCGCCCGATTTTAAATACGTAGTACGATGCGATTTACATTAAAAGTAACCTGTCTATAGCAGACCCTCTCTATAACACCCTATTTTGGTGAGTCCCAAGAGGGAGCGCTATAGACAGGTTTAACTGTATTTGATACACAGTGTCAAAGTTTTCTCACCCCTCTTAACAAACAGGGATGATAGTGTTATAAATAGAGAGCGTGTGATCTATTAATTTACATATTATACTAAAATTTCCAATTATATTTGACAATATTTAAACCTGTTATAAAACTTGTATCATTTATGCAACTATACCATCCCTGTTGGTGTTTTTGGGGGTAAAAAAAGAGAAAAATGTTATATAAGTAAAATTTAAGGATTAAGAAGAAATACAAAAAACAAGAAAGGATCAAGAAGGCACTAACTACGTTGCCAAATTGTTAATTAACATATGCTAGCTAATATTATCATCATCAATTTATATTTATTCATATATTTACATAATTATTTACACAGAGAAAAATTATTTGAATTAATAAACCTAACAATTTCCCCCTTTTAATTCAATCTCAATTTTTCTTCAGAAATATAAACAGTTTAAAAAATCAAACATAGATGGCGTTACCTCCCCATTGCTTTCATCACCGTCTGGCGGCGCTGCTTGCGAGTTATATCTACAATTCTGCAAATAACTGTGAGGATATTCAAGTTATTCAAGAAATTATTTTTCGAAAACCTTTCCAGGGATATACCTAATAATATCCCAGAATTTCATGGCGATTGGATGTATGGTTTTTGAATAACAGGGTTGTCTAGAGGGGGGCAGGGAGGACACGTGATCCCTGTCAGCCAATGAGCGCGCATTCTATCCGTGAGCTTCAGACAAACAGACAAACAGACAAACAAACAGACAGAATAAGGCAAATATATAAGTAGATAAGGTTTTTAACTTGTTCGGATTAAAATAAATCACCTTATCATCATGACGTGATCTTTAAAAAATATTTCTACGTAACAATATTTTGAATACTGGGAGCAGTAATATAACAGTATAGGCATGTTTTGCATATAGCTTAACAGGATTTATAAAGATGGGTTTTTCTAATCTGACAGTTTTTTTTTTTTTTTACTTTGTAGGAAATCATCAAGATGTGAACCGTCGTTAAAATTCCGTATATTGTGTTGTTCAGTAATTCCAGCTCCATCATCACAGCACAACGGTGTTTGAATAAAATGTTTTAGGAAACAGATATCGCCATCCCAAACGGTTATACTTAATGTTGCGTAAATTTGAATGAGACTGCAAACGCGAACAAAAAATGTTGACCTGGGAGATCTCGATCGTCGCGAAATGGAATAAACTTTGAACGTGTCTCCAAAGCAATGGACCAAACCCCAAAGAAGTTAACTCAGCACAATAGCTCATCAAGTTCTTATATAATCCACGTACCAGCGTGAAGGGAATATTTAAAACGGATTTACTAATGTGTATCCATACAAGGTGCAGGTGGTGCATAAATTGTGAAACCAAGATAAGGATAAACGAACCACATTCTGTGATTGGATAATCAGTAAAAGCGATGTGTTTAGCAACCTCTTATCACATCTGATGAAGCTCAAATTTCAACCTCAGTAGTTAACAAAGCTATCGATACGGAAAAAATGTCCCATAAAAGACCCTTACTGTGCCAATGTTACTGTGAGGTGTCATGTCTGAGTGATAATATTTTATAGAAAAAAAAACTTAATGAAACTGCTCAGCGTTACAACACAGAGGCCTAGAATATTTTACTTCCAGAAATGGAACGGCTAAGGGAAATGTGGATGCAGCAGAATTGTGCCACCAGAAGTGTAAATGACAACCTTCCAACAGTATCTCTCGAGACGCCTCGGCAAAAGCTTCGGCAGTTACGCGTTATAAATACGGAACATGTAGGAAAAAGGAAAAGAAGATAAAATATTTATAATTTATTTATATATATATAATGTATTATATAAAATATTAATATAAATAAACTCAACCATATAACTCTAAAAATTATGAAAAAAAATTATTCACCAATATTTCGGTTGGTTGAACGCCAACATTTGTAAAGGCATTACATTTTATACACTGCGTGACATTGAAAATGGAACACCAAGAAATAGTGGCCAGAAAATTATGCACATTTCAGGGTAGACGCGCCTAATCGAGTTATGCAAATGATGTAAAATGCGCAGCTCTCGTGCGCACATGGAGTAAGATATAAGGGAAGGAACTTGCAGAAAGGACAGTATTCGTGTCGTTATTTTTTCAAGGAAAATCATTGTAGAAATTTTGTTCTTGTGTCAAAAGACACGTGTAATAACAGAGAATGCCAGGTCATCGTAAACGGAGGCAGTTCAAGCAGACAGACGCTTTTACGAGGGGCATGGTGATCGGACTGAAAAGGGCAGGTTGGTCCATACGTCAAATCGCAGCTGATACACACCTTGGTGCGTCCACGGTGCACCGACTGTGGAGAAGATGGTTGGAACAAGGAAATGTGGCAATTTATAGGAATGCCGGTGCAACCAGAGTGACGTCAGCACGTGTGGATCGGCGTATCCTTCGACAAGCAGTGGCGGCCCCACAAACCACTTGTACCGCCATCCTGCAACATATGCAAGACACCCTAGATCATTCCATCTCGACCAGAACCATTTCCCGTCAATTGGTTGCTAATGGCTTGCACTCATGCCGTCCGCTAAGAAGACTGCCATTGACCCCACCGAATAGGCGCCAACGTTTGGAATGGTGCCGGGCTAGATCGACGTGGATGACGGAATGACACAGGGTCGTGTTCTCAGATGAGTCGCGTTTCTGCTTGTCCAATGATAGTCGCCGTGTACGCGTGTGGCGTCGACGTGGAGAATGGTCCAATCCGGCAGCAATTGTGGAACGCCCCACCGTGCGACAACGTGGAATCATGGTTTGGGGCGCAATCGCGTATGATTCCAGGTCACCTTTACTTCGTATTCAGGGCACTATGACGGCCCAACGATACGTTGATGATGTGCTGCGACCGGTGACACTCCCCTACCTTCAGGGGGTACCCAATGCCCTTTATCAGCAGGATAACGCCCGACCGCACACTGCTCGCATTAGCCAACAAGCTCTACAAGATGTACAGATGCTTCCCTGGCCACCGTACTCTCCTGATCTCTCACCAATCGAGCACGTCTGGGACATCATTGGACGCCGTTTGCATGCCTTGCCACAGCCGCGTTCAGAAGACGAACTGTGGCAAATGGTTGAGAGGGAATGGAGAGCCATCCCTCAGGACGCCATCCGTACTCTGATTGACTCTCTACCTAGACGTGTTGCTGCGTGCATCGCCGTCCGCGGTGGTCCTACTTGCTACTAAGCCGACGCCGTTCTCGCTCTGTATTATGACTATCATTTTGAAATAAAGATCACTTATTGTTCGTCCCTGTCTCTCTCTGTCTGCCGAGTTTCACCACTTTCTGGCCACTATTTCTTGGTGTTCCATTTTCAATGTCACGCAGTGTATAAACAAACTCATCGCTGCATGGTTTCATCATATTTCAGTTTTAAAATATATATAAATACAAAGGATGTGGTGGAAGAAGGAAATTTGTGTATGAAAAAAAAATGTATTTTTAAAAATTATTTTAACTATAATATAATGACACTATGCGGTGCTAAGTTTGTTTATACAAAAATGTAATAACTTGGCAAAGGTTGGCGTTCATCTAACCGAAAAATTGGCGAATAAATATTTTATTCAATCCATATTTGTGCCTTTTTATTATCTAAAAATAAAAAGTATATATTTTTAAAAGCCTTCAAAGTTTGTCTTATTCATTTGCTTGATTATAAATTATCATGGTTCTGTATTTAGCTCTATTTCTACTTTAACTATTTTTTACTCTTATTTTTTGCCACTATGTTCTGCAAATAAGACATGTAGCTGCCGAGGCATTTGCGTGAACCTTTTTATAGTATTTAATTGCTTTTAAAAATAAATAATATTTTTCTATATTTATGATACTACTCTGATCAAATAGTTCCGACACTTTGCTCATAAAATCCTGAAAACTCAATAAATTTTCTCCTGGTTTGTGGAAAACGCAAGCGTCGCCCTTGGCTTGGAGACCTGCCAATTTTCAAAAATCACACGCCACAACAGCGCAAGCAGCGGCTGTTCGAAGTGAAGCCATTTTGCCCATGCTTCGATTTCGTTAGTCCCCGAAATGGAGAATCAACGAAAGTGCATCAGGTTCTGTGTGAAAAACGGATTCAAGGGTGCCGACATTTTTTGGATGTGGCAACAGCCTACGGGGATGCCGTCATGAGCCGAAGACGAGTTTTCGAGTGGTACAAAGCGCTTCAAGGAGGGTCGGGAAGAGACCACCAACAACGAGCATTCCGGGAGACCGTCCACATCAACCACGCCTGAAAAAGTGGACAAGGTGTTGGAACTGGTGCGTAAAGACCGACGAATAACTGTCAGGGAGGTCGCCGAAGAAGCAGGGATATCATTCGGGTCGACTCAATCGATAATGAAGGACCATTTGGGAGTGAGAAGACTCAACGCCGTTCTCGTTCCCAAAGATTTGACTTTTGATCAAAAGAACGCCCGGAAAGAAACGGCCAGTCTCAATCTCGAAGCGACAACCGACGACCCCGAATTCCTGAAGAGGGTCATTACTGGAGACGAAACATGGAATTACGGCTTTGATTTGGAAACTATCCAACAGGCATCGGAGTGGCGCTTCAAAAATGAGCCGAGACAAAAGAAAGAGAGGAAAGCTCCCAGCAACGTCAAGGTGATGTTGACGGTGTTCTTCGACTACCAGGGCATCGTTCATCATGAATTTAAACAACAAGGCTCTATAATAACTGCTGACTCCTACCTGGGAGTTTTGAGGCGATTGAGGGAAGCGATCAGGCAGAAATGGCCGAAGCTGTGGAGGAGCAAGTCGTGGATCCTTCACCACGATAACGCGCCGGCGCACACAGCCCTCAAAATCTCGAAGTTCCTGCAGGACCACTCAACCTCTGTGTTCCCCTAAACCCTCCACAGTCCCGATTTGGTCCCCTGCGACTTCTTCCTTTTTGGAAATCTCAAAAAAAAAGTTAAAGGGTCGGAAATTTCCGAGCATAGAAGAGATCAAAGTGGAATCGAAGAAGGTCATGAAGGCGATCCCGAAAACAGACTACCAGAGTTTTTTTTCCGACTCGGAAAAAAGGTGGCTGAAGTGCATCGCGGCCAACGGGGACTACTTTGAAGGGGACAATTTGAATTTGGTAGAATAATAAAGTTTTTTTTTTACTTATGAGCAAAGTGTCGAAACCTTTTGATCAGAGTAGTATATACAGGGTAATCCAAAAGTCCCGCACAACTAGCGAATATTTGCGCTAGAAAATTGCGGTAAACAACATTGTGTTCAGGATGCAATGGGATTTTTTATGGAAAATATTGAAAAATTCTAAATTGATTTTAGTTACAATTTTATCCCCAGATGGCGCTCTACCAGAATCAGGGATTCAGCTGCCAAATTGTTTGATAAATTGAAAAATATAACTGATCGACACGTATTTTTCCTTTTTGAATACCAGGAAAGAACCCTAATAATATCAAATATTAAATTAATAAAACACCACTTCGACAAAAGTAGAAGAATTGTTTGACGATTTTTAAATACAATCAGAGATATGTAAAATAGGTAAATGCAAATTAAAACATGTAGCAAAAAAAAAATGATATTTTAGATACGGTTTGTTTTTGAAGATAATAAATTTATAATTTTTTCAATTCAACTCTCTCTCAGTATCGATTATATTTATTTTAATTCATTTGAAAAATATGTATCTATCTCGGATAATTTATTTTACTCTGGAATGCCGTTGTTTTTGTTGTTGTCGTGTCCAATAAAGAGCCTCAGATGTCTCCATGCATCTCTATCACAGCAGCAGCAATGCCCACTATCTTGGGTGTGTAAAGCTGCTGCTCTGGGTCTATGTCAGATTTCTGCAAGGTTGCGGCCATTGCTGGGTATGAGAATATGTGGGTAGGTGCTAGTTCCACACCAGGACAGATGTTGCATATCCTATAGGTTCTTGTGCCATCTGGATGTATTGTCATTCCTTTATAGTGTTTTGTACTAAGTCTTGTTTTAGTTTTTGTCATTTTTCTCTCAAAGTTTATTTCGCATTTTGATCTTTTCTTATTTTTTGTTTAATTATCTTGTATTTTGACAAAGCATCAGCGTCAAATAATGACATTTGTTCTTTCCTTTGGCTCAACTTTCTAGCTTCCTTTGCCAATTCAAATGCCATTTCATTACCCCCGATCCCAAAATGGGCAGGAATCCATTGTAGAATGCAGTTCTTCTCCAATGGTTCCAGTTGGGTAAGTAACGAGTGTATTTTCTGTGTGATTTTAGTATTGCCCTTCTGAATTGCTTCTAGAGCGGATATGGAGTCGCTGTATATTAAAATTCCTTCTGCAGGGATGGTTGTTTAAGGCATACATCAAGAGCTTCCAGAGAGCTGTTAGTTCACAAATGAAGTTTGACGATATCTTTCCTTCTCCTTCTTTGATTCTGGTGTGTTTTCCATCTTGCAGTATCATGTTAATTCCGGCGCCTCCATTACTCAGGGTAAGGTCTGAAGATCCATCTTTATATGCTGTTAAAGGGGGTGGCCTAG
Source organism: Cordylochernes scorpioides (assembly GCA_030710605.1). NCBI lineage: Eukaryota > Metazoa > Arthropoda > Arachnida > Pseudoscorpiones > Chernetidae > Cordylochernes > Cordylochernes scorpioides. Next base: position 52,116,706 of record CP092876.1, read on the forward strand.
CATTTTCAATCAAGAATTTGTATTATGAGGACATAGCCGTTAATATTCCAAACACATCAGACCTCGAAGCCCAAGGTATCAAAGTCTACCTCAAATCAAAACAAAGCCATCAACATATACAATATGTGTCACCCTCCAAACAATAAACTTATTGACGATGAAACAATGGCTCAATTTCTTACAGACAACATTATTATTGTAGGAGACCTTAATGCCAAACATCAACTATGGGGATGTTCCACGCCAAACCCAAGAGGCAAAATACTATTAAACATATTTAACAACAATGTCTTCATGTGCTTAAACGATGGGAATCCTACCTATCATCCCTACAGCTATAATACTGCACAAGTACTTGATATAAGTTTTTACTATCCTGACATTTTCCACAAATGCAAATGGCAAATATTAAAAAGTATTGGAAGTGATCATTTGCCTAATTTGATAAAAATTAGCACCAAGACCAAAACCAGCTCAATTAAGAAAAAATCTGGAACTTCAAAATTGCTAATTGGATATCTTTCAAAAACACCATTATTAAAGCAGCCAAAGTTTCAATACCAAGAGGTAATATTAAGAAATGGATTCCAAATTATACACACCGGGCAAAAAATAGTCAAACACTTATAACTAAAAGAAATGAACTACAAAAAAGTGCACCCAAAACCAAACAAATTGTAGAACTGAACTGAACAATGTGAATGCAAAATAAAAAGATCATACGTAAATGTGACAAGGGAAAAATGGAAACAAACTTGTGAAAACCTGAACCCAAGAAACCCAAATACAAAACTTTGGCGTTTGGCAAAACAAATTGACAGATCCCAGTCACAAACTGAAAAAACAAATATGATCAAGAATACAGATGGTACCCCAGCAACTAATGACAAAAATGCTGGCAATCTTTTAGGTAATTCATATCGAATAAGTAGTAAAATCAATTTGAATAAAAGATAAGAAAGTTAAAAAAAAAGGCCCGAAAGATTATTCATGACTGTAAGAATGTCACCAGCACTCTAATATTTTCCATGAAAAAAATCAATAAAAGAGCTAGCTTATGCATTAGAAAACACTGACCTAAACAAGACTCCTGGGCCAGATGGAATCCATGGGCAAATGATATCAAACTTGGGCAAAATTGGCAAAGAAAGACTTCTTCATATTTTCAATAACTCCTGGAAAACTGGAAAATTGCCTCAAGACTGGAAAACTGCAAAAATAATTCCCATTAAAAAACTTGACGAATCTGCTGATGACCCAAAAAACTAACGACCTATCTCCCTCACATGTATATGCTGCAAATTAATGAAAAAAATTATATTCAAACGACTCACCTACCACCCCGACACAAGAAATCTCTTACCAGAAGAACAATATGGATTTAAGAAAAGACATGGGACAATAGACCAACTCTTATTTTCACACAAAAGGTAAAAGATGCACAAAACAGAAAACCAACTAACCACACCATAGATGCTTTTTTAGACCTTACACAAGCTTTTGATAAGATATGGAAAACAAATTAATTACAAATATTTCGTAATTGATGGAAAAAGATATCACTTGGATTAATGATTCCCTTAAAAATAGATACATCGGGGTCAAATATAATGGCACTCTATCTAAAACCTTTAAATTGTATCAAGGATTACCACAAGGATCAGTCCTTAGCCTAAATCTCTTCACTCTATTTATTGCAGGCATAGAAGAAAATATTTCACATGAAACCAATATTGGACCTTTCGTTGATGACATTATTCTATGGAGCAGCAACTTAACTGGAGCAAGACTCTTCTCCACCTAGAAAAATTTGCTAAAAAACATAAATTAGAATTTAACCCACAAAAATCTGAAACCTGTCTTTTTACTGCCGATAAGAAACTATACAAAATAAGACCAAATATTATTCTGAAAGAACAACAATTGCAATATAATAAACATCCTAAATATCTCGGCTACACCCTGGATCTAGAAATTAACTCCAGTAAACATATTTTCAAAGTTGTTAGAAAAGGAAGAGACCGACTAAAAATCTTGAAATATATTTCAGGAAGAGAGTGGGGAGCTGAAGCAACAACACTAAAATTAACTTACACATCTCTAATGAGACCTATCTTGGAATACGGAGGGTGTTTCCTTTCAAATGAAACGATTTTCGAGCGCTCGCGTTTTGCACGTGCAGGCATGCTGCACACGACACTGGTTCCAATAGATCTAGAATCTTCTGGAGAATTCATTTTCATCAGGTATCATGATTTTTGCAACATGGGGGGAGAGAGACTAACGCTCCAAGTCGAACAAACAATTCGGACCCTTTCCAAAGAAGGAAACAGTTATAGCGTCATAGTGAAAAAGCTAAAAGCAGAAGGACTAGATGTTGGCAAAGCTACAATATGTAGGGTAGTAAATGGCATCGGAAAGAAAAGGGAAGCTGAATCCAATGGGCAAAAATTTCAAGTCGATCGACCATGTCCGGTGCGGACCCCCGCCACGGTTTCCAAGGTAAAGCGGCTAGCAACTACTGAAAATCCACCATCTCAGCGCCAACTTTCCAGAATGTGTGGAACATCGCTAAAAACGATAAATAACATCATTCACAAAGATTTGGAACTGGATACCCGACGAAAAGGCAAGGTTCACAAGCTCACCCCTTTCCACATGAAAAACCGTGCAACGAATGCCCGGAAGCTCTACGAGGAACACCTGGCCGGTTCCAGATCGGAATATACTGCAACATTGGACGAAGCATGGATGTATGTGACGTATTGAAATGGAATCCTGAAGATCTGTTACATCAAAAGAGGCAATCAGGTCCCGGATAATTGGGTTCACCAATGCTCCGAAACTTTCCCTAAAGGTTTCATGGTTGTCGGGGTAATGACTGGCCGTGGAGTCCTTCCGCTCATAAAGGTTCCATCGAAGGTGAAGGTGAACTCAGAATTCTATATAGAATGCGTTCTGAAACCTGTCATCGAACAACTGAAAGACCTTTACCCAGGGGAAATGGACAAAGTGTTCCTTCATCACGACAAAGCCTCTTCCCATACCTCAAACAAAACCCAACAGTTCCTACAAGAAATGAAGGACACCCTAGGCCTAAATTTTATCAGGAACTCGGACATTCCAGTGAAGTCTCCCGACGCCAGCCCACTGGATTTTTACGGGTTCGGTATATTGAAACAACGGCTCTTCAACCGACGTCCCAAAACTAAGGCCGGACTTTGGAAAGCCGCACAAGAGGAGTGGTCGAATGTTTCGCTCTCCAAAGTCAAGGAAGTGTTCGCAGCTTGGAAAGTCCGATGCAGGGAGATAGCCAAGAAGAAGGGGAAGCACATAGAACACATGAAAAAAATTCACGTTCGAAAAATAAAGTTCTAACGGACGTTTGAAATCGTTTCATTTGAAAGGAAACACCCTCTGTATGTATATCAAATCTATGTTACACATCTGAAACAAATCTAAAACACTGGAAAGTATACAACTAAGTGCAGCTAGAATTATTACAGGTCTTCGAAATACCTGCCCTAATGATATTGTACTTTACGAGGCAGACATTTTGCCCTTAAAGGATAGAAGGAGCTACAATCTGCCAAAATATATAAACAAAATCAAGAGTTATGGAAACAAACACAGAACTTACAATTACATACTTAATTGGGAATCCAATATAAGACTCAAAAAAGAAGGCCCTCTCCACCTGGCCAAAAAAAATGGATTTTTAAAATATAAAGTGGAAAATAACTATTTAGCAGAAAAAAATATCTTCATGCGAACCACTACAAAATGTTATTTTCAATGCCACTTTAAATGAACCCACCAACAAACAATACCAAAATCCTTAATACAATTATCAATAGAAATAATTAATAAAATTCCTTAAAATGCAATAACTATCTATACCGATGGTAGCAAAGAGGAGTTGGGACCAACTGGAAGTGGCTTTCTCATTAAAACCACAAATGGAATTGAGAAAATTAACAGAAGAAACCCAGATTTTTGCTCAGTCTTCAGAACAGAAATTATAGCCATCTATGAAGCCTTAAAATCCATCAGAAACACTAAACATCACGATATATGGATTCTTACTGATAGTAGAAGTGCCATACAACACCTGAGTCACACAAGGGAACTTAGAGACAAAGTAAGCAAGAACATAATTGGTTTTCTCCAAAAACTCTCAAAAACCTAAAAAATGCACCTTCAATGGATACCCTCACATGTTAGCATTGAAGGCAATGAAGCTGCTGATGCGCTAGCGAAAAAATGCACAAAAGAAACCTTGCTACAAAAAAAAATAAACTTACTTTTAAATAAATAGAAACAGTAGCCAAAACAGAAATAAACAAGAACTGGAGGATCCCACCTAAGCACAGTTGGTATACCCTAGAAGCAGATGGCCACTCAGACCTTTCGGTCTACCACCCGGCATGCGAAGCATGCCCTTCGCTGCTATCCTGTTCAACTCATAAGCCAAGTAACGGTATCCAAGCTAGTGCTTGGACATTGTATCTGGAAAAACGACCTCCCAGACAACGTGTCTTGAAGGATTCATATACCGGTGGCCTTTAGTCACAGCAAAATAGGAAACTATCTACTGTGTCCAGCGGGGACCGCGGGGAGGCGGCCACTGGTCGACTCTGTTCACTCACAGCTGAGGAAAAGCTCAGCTGCCACGTCGTGGGCTTTCTCAAGAAGCTTGCTGGGATTTCTCAGCAGCTTACTCTCGATCGCGCCCCTCGCCCTCCTTCTCTCTTCCTGCACACCCACTACCCTTGTACAATCCAAGGCGTAGTGGCGTGCATCCACATCTCTTTCTCCCCAGACGCAATCAGGATTGCTCTTAATTTTAAATCTGTGGAGACTTCTGGGCAAGGGCCCATGTCCCGAACTACCCTAATGAGTTTGTGGGACATTACCTTACAGAGGTACTTGGGTGTTGTTACCCAAATGAATACCTCTCTCCCCTTCACACTGTTCCTGGACTCTTCATATGTCCTGGACGTGCCCTCTGATCCTCCTATACACTTCTTTTTTGGTCACTGGGGTCCTCACTAATCTACCTCTAAAGCATCCTGCCTTAGCGAGCCTGTCTGCGAACTCATTACCTTCAATGAGGCTGTGTCCCCTGACCCAATGGAGCTCCGGAGCCCGCGTCATCATCTCCAGCATCTGGATTATTTGATGCGCGAGTTGCCCTTTCTCCAGATTGATGGCGACGAGGGCCGACATACAATCTGAATAGAGGCGGTTCGGGCTTAAATTCTTCTCGGCACACACTCCAAGGGCTTCCCTGATCGCAACCAGCTCGGCTGAAAAGGGCAATTCGTCCACTCTGAGTGATAAGCTTTCTTGAAAGATCAGCTCTTCATTAGTGAAAATCACTACCCCAGATCCAGTATTGGTTCCAGACTTACTCCCATCAGTGAAAACCTGCGTGCCAATCCCTGTCGGCCCTCCAGGACTCCAATTCCACTTTGGCAACCACTGCGGAGGCCTCCTTGGGTCCCTCTTCCATTCCAGGGCCCCCGCTTCAAGTCCCAGGGCATCTTCCCTGTTCTCCCAGATCTTCTGTCTGATGGTCTCCTCCTCTAGTTTCAATCCCAGGGGAATAAGCCCAGCGAGGACCAATAAGGCCTCACTGCTGGTAGTGTGATATCCCCCTGTGATTTCTGAGTGCCGCTGTCCTCTGCACTGTCTCTAGAGTTTTCGCCACCTTCTGGTCCCTGTTTCGGCGCCACCAAGCCCTGGAAGCATAGAGCAGGATTGGCTCGTGACAGGCGATGTAGAGGTTCCTAAAAATATTACCCTCCTCCCCCCCCTGTTGAGAGCCAACCGCGACATGCCTGCACAACGCCTCCCTGCCTCTCGCCACCATCTCCTCCGCCTGGTATTGCCAACCCATCTTGTCATCAATGACTACCCCCAGGATGGTCATCCTATTGACCAACGCTATTCTCCGTCCTTCCATCCGGATAGCCGGCTTGTGTTCCAATTTGATCCCTTTCCTTTTAGTTATTATTTCCCTAGACTTAAAGCTGAGGGCTTTAGTTTTGGAGACATTGAACTTAAGGTCAGAGTGATGGGCCCAGTTCGAGAGGATTTGGAGAGAAGTTTCAACACACTTCTCAGCCTTCGCTCTCGAAGCAGCCTCAATGATGAGGAACTGGTCGTCGGCATAGAGAACCAGCCTGGCTCCCTCAGGTAGCTCCTCCCGGAAAACGGTGTTTACCAGGATATTCACAGAATAGGTCCGCAGCAAGAGCCCTGGGGGCAACCCCTAGCACAGTTTCTTTCCAACTTCCGCCCACCAAAACTGAGGCTAATCCGTCTATCCCTCAGGAAGTCACGAACCAAGCTGCACAAATTATCCGGACAACCCATGTCCATCAAATTTCTCATCAGCTTGTTCCAGCTTATGTAATTGAACGCGCCATCAATGTCCAGGGCCACGAAAAGAACCCAAGCACCCTTATTCAACACTATTTCAACCCCCTCTAACACCTCGTTCAGAGCTGTGGTTGTGGATTTGCCTTTCCTAAAACCATGTTGGAAAGAGGAAAGGAGCTCATTACTCTCTAGCCAGTGCTTCAGTCGCTGAGCTAGTAGGCTATCCAGGACCTTACATAGACACGCTAGTAAAGAAAGCGGACGATAATCATTAGGAGAATTACCCTTTCTAGCAGACTTTTCGAGAAGCACTAGTCGGGCAACCTTCCATGCCTCAGGAAAAGTACCAGTGTCCAGGAATCTATTGAATAACCTGGCAAGAAGCTATGGGTGCATCCTCACCAGGGGTTTCACGACCGCGTTATCGATCCCGTCGGGACCAGATTTCCTGTTCGCGAACTTGAAAGCCGTCAGTTTCACCTCGTTCTTAGAAAAGGACGGATCTACCAAACCACAAGTGGTCAGAGAGATCTCGTCCTCTGGTTCCTCGTTTCCAAAGTGTCGATCCAAGATTAGATCCAGGGTCTCCTTCAGGACCCGGGTCTTGAATCCATTTTTCCCTTCAAGTAGCCTCAAGTTAGCGGTGCACCTTATCTTCCCAGAGACAGCCCTGTAAGGAAGACCGTATGGATTAATTTCCAGTACGATTTTGCACTGCTCCCTCCAGTGTTTCCTCTTCGCCCTTTTTGTGTGTCTCTTGTACCCTGCTAGGACCTTTTGGAAAGCTATTTGTTGATTTTTGTACGTGTTTAAATGGGAAGATAGAGATCACGTCAATTATATAATCATTAAAATATTTATTAACATATAAAATTTAAAAAAGGATATATACGAGCCAAGTAAAGTATCTGTTCTTGCCTGTTCTTCTTTTTTCTTTTTTTTTGTCGTTGTTTATCTTATTTCATAGAATATTATTTACAATTGTAAATTTTAATCATACTTAAAATTTAAAAACAATAAGGAATATTTTTAAATATTAAATAAAAATGTTACACAAAATTATAGGCAACATATTTGCAACACTATTCTTCTCCTAACTCTCTCTTCGCCCGTACTATTCTGGAATAGATTCCTCATGGCCCTTACTCTCTTCCTCTCGATCTCCAGCTCCTCGGTCCACCAAGGTTGTTTAAGCCTTTTAAATGCGGTAACCTTTCCAGATCCAGGCCCCAGGATTTTACACGTGTTGGTTATATCCTGGTGGAGCTAAATAACCATGCTATTAATAGAAATTCTGTCAACTGCTTCAGCCAATCTATCCCCAAGTGTGCAAGCAAACCGGCGTCTGAATCTTTCAAGGTTAGGCCCCCTGATACTGTACCGAGGAACTCTCTCCACTGATGGCGGTTCCACTTCCCAACTGGCCTCAAACCTGATGAGTTTCTGGTCGCTTATGTCCCTGCGGTCCGTTTCCCACTTCAAACGCCGCATCCTGCTCGTTCTTGTCATGTCTATGATGCTTTCACCGTTTGCCGTGGCAAACGTCGATTCACCATAGACATTCCAAATATCCATACTCTGACCAATAACAAGATAGACCAGCGCCTTTCCTTTAGAATTTTCCTCCCTGTCCCCAAACAGCTAGGCGCGCGCGTTAAAATCCCCGCCAATCACGATCTCGTGCCCTTCCATTCCAATCAAAAAATCATTTAGGAAGTCCAGCTTACCGAGGTCGTTGTACTGAGGTGGTATGTGCGTAGAGACGCAGACCAGTTTTTGATCCGCCGCCTCGATCTGTACAGTCACCGCCTCCTCCCAAGACCCACAACCCAAACAAGGAAGATCTCCCCGGACCAGTAAGGCGGCCTTGTTGCACTCGCTAGAGAAAAAAACTGTAACAAGTATCTAGACCCATCCTCCCATCATCCTCTAGGTACATCTCCTGTACCAGGATAATATGTGGGCGATCACTTTTAATGATCCGGTCTAGCTCCTCGGAGTTTCTCGTCAAACGAGCGCAATTTAGCTGCACAAACCTCCACACCTCCTTGTTTAGCCCCTCTACCATTGCCACGTTTTTTTTTTGTTCATGTACCAGGCCTTCACCGAGCACTGCGTACTCCGGGGGCGATGATTAGAGTCATATTTCCTGCCGTGCCTTTTGTTATCTTCTAAACAGAGCCAACAACCCGGCTTCATATCGCATCCCTGTTCTTGGGAGTGCACGCCCTCGCACCTCCCACACCTCTTAGGATGTTCGCAGGTCCTTGCGATATGACCGGGCCTGAGGCGCCTAAAGCAAGTTGACACTGCCTCATTCACCCTGATAAGTACCATCCTTGCACCTATCTTCAACCTCTTCTTGCCAAGGAGGGATTTCATGGTGGCCTCCTTTAGGCCCGAAATGACCCAATTCGTTGCATAGGGCCTCCTTGTACTCTTTGGATACAATCTCATGAATCCTTCCAAGAAGTCCCCACACCCCGAATTTTGGAGCACCACCATTTCTCTTAGCGTCTCCTTTTTGATGTCAGAGTTGACACTCAAGAGAATCAGCTCCCTCCTGGCCCACTTGAGACCTCCTAGCCTCAGTGCAGGCTCCCTCTCTATAGCCTCCACGGCCAGTTTCTTGTCTTCGGGGTTCTTCAATATGAGAGCCACAGCTCCCCCACCCCGAATCATTTTGAGGTCATAGCGGTGCCCAGGAATGCTACCAGCGATGCTTTTCAGCACCGCGAGAATTAACCTGGACCCCGCATCCTCACTCCACTCAACTACCAGGGTCAGGTCCTCCTTCCATATAGGGGGGCCTTTGACCTTTGGGGGTTCTGGCTTGGTAGTCTTGGCCGCCTTTGGAGGATCCTTAACCTCTTTAGCCCTGATCTTCTTCGGGGGAGGAGTTTCTTTTACCTCCTCTGTAGGCGTCGCTCTCGGTGGGTCCTCTTTTGATCCGGTGTCACCTCAGTCCTACTTTCTTCCTCTTTTGCTGAAGGCTTCCTAACCATTTTCTTATTCTTTCTCTTCTATTCCGCCATCAGGCTGTTCCTAGTGTGAACAGGTTGTTTTGGGGGAGATGGAGGAACAGCTTTCTCGTCTCTAGTTAGTATTTGGACCGGGTCTCACTCTACTTCGGGGCAGTAACTCCCGGCCCTTGCCCTTGCGGGCTCCTCCGTCTTCTCGTTTCTGGGGGGTCTCTCGTCTAGGGAGGACTGGGGAAGCGTCATTGGGAGGACATACCTCGACCTCAGCTAGTTTCAACGACTCTAAAAGAGCCGCTACCACTCCCCTCTCTATGCCATACTGCAGGGTGGTCGGACTGAGGATCTTTTCCTCCAGGTTCCGCTTCTCCACCCGCAGGAGCTCGAGCTCTTCAAGAGCCGACCTATGTTTCTTGAGGAGCTTATCAAAGCATTGCTCGAGGATGTTCGGATGAGCATTTACAATCTTATAAATGACTGCGGCGTATGATTATAAAGCAATACTTAAAGTTTAACCGCATAAGTTTCTTTTATTTGTGAAAAATCAATTTTTATTTCAAAGAGAAATATCTAATATTTCTAACTTTTTGGATGACGTATGAAAAGGTTGAATATATGAAGAGTGATGGTCTATATATGATTGGATGACATATGGAAGGGTGAAAATATGAAGAGTATTAGTTACGAACGGAGAAATACGTCCAGGGTAGCCTAGTGGACATGGCACCTGCCCGGTAAGCAGAAGGTTGTGGGTTCGATTCCCGCCCCTGGACACTTTTATTTTTCCGTTCGCCATTACTCTTCATATTTTCACCCCTCCATACGTCATCCAATCATATATAGACCATCACTCTTCATATATTCAACCTTTTCATACGTCATCCAAAAAGTTAGAAATATTAGATATTTCTCTTTGAAATAAAAATAGATTTTTCACAAATAAAAGAAACGTATGCGGTTAAACTTTAAGTATTGCTTTACAATCTTCCTCCCTCGACGTATGGTGTCTAGGAAGTCCTGGAACGCCTTGGTAAGCTCCGTGCACTTATTCTGGGGTGTCAATGCCTGATATAGAAACTCATTCATTTCATTCAGGTCATTGAGGTACCCTGCCTTGATGGCATCCATCGCAGCCCCCGACTCCTCGACTATTGAGCCGATTCTCGCCTCAGACGAAGGGTCAATCAACAGGAAAGGATCCACAGGGATCTCCATGTTGATGATCCTGTGGAGGCGGATATCAGGGGGGGGATGGACGATCCTTCCTATCCTCTCACTCTGGGTATCCAGAGCTAGCTGTGCGGAAGGCATCTGAGCTCATTTCCTCAGCCGCCGCGTCGCTTTTCACGGACTCAAGGGGGCACCCTGCCTATCCTCTCGAGTCGTGTCGACTCTCGTTGTGCGGAAGGTGCCTGCTTCCATAGGGGACTTCCCTGGGCCATTAGTGGGCGTGGCAGGGGAATTATTAGAGATATCCAACGAGGTATTATTGGGCATACGCTCGGAGCCCGAGGGAATTTGAGCGTCCTCTGGCTTATCCTTGTCTTCAAGGGATTTTTCAAGAGGGATGCATGAGAAGTTACTAGACCCAATTTGTCGAGCTGGCCCATCAGCTCTGACTAGGTCGTTCACTCCACGGCAAGAGGGATCTGCCTCCCACCCGTTCTCACGCTCTACCTGAGCCTCATTGGTAATGTCAATCTTTATATTTTGTATTAGCATTATTGGGGGGTGTGACCTGTATTATAATGACACCAGAACGCCACCGTGTCACGCAAGGCTGAACTGGGCATATCCGTCTTTCCATATTTTTCAGACGAGATGTCAGCGTTGGCCACGTTCTTGTTAGAAACGTGCTCAGGTGGCACCACGAGAAGGTGCTGATCAACATATGTAGGTAGCCGTCAAGCCTCCCTACTTTGCGTAATCTGCAACTGGACCTCACTCCTGTCACAGACTCCTATTAGCATCGCCAACACTTCCACTGAGTTCCACAATGGTCTGTCGTGATCAGTTAGCCCCTACCACCCTCTTTCAGGCAGCCAGGTACAGACCGCTACTACCTGGGAGTCGGGTGCCGAGGGCTGCAGATATATATGCCAGGCACATAGCCCTACCCACTCTCCATGTGGTTAGAACTAGGGCCCCGGGCCCAGCACAGTTGGTTCCATGGAGTGGACCCAGGAGGAGCTCTGAACATCAGAAATAGACAGCATCAAACGACACTTACAAGATTTAGAATAGGCCATCTCAAGCCATTGAAGATAGAAAATAACAACAAAATCTACCCCACTTGCCCAAAATGTAGCTTTGCACCTGCAGCTCCAGAAGACATTGTGGCTTGCTTTAGATGCACTAAACAGGACCTTTGGGAGAGGCCGCTGCTTATCATAAAACAGCTCGAGGAGCATGAACTCATGAATTCGTGTAAACTTTACACAAGGGGATAAGAAACAACAAAAACAAATTATTTCTCTGATCGTTTAAACCAATTGTGTCAAGTCCTTTCTTTTTAAGTATGTTTTTGTTATCTTTTTTTTTTTCTGCAGGGTTCATTCAAGTTAAGATTGATGATTACATATTATGGCACTTAGGAAGGAAATATTGGTTCTTCTTGAATTTGAGAGTCATTGTGTTTCATATTTATGCCCTTTCTAATATTGTTGTCGCACTGAAGTGTTTAAGATCTTTAGAGTTGTTTTTTGTGTCCAGTTTAAATATGTTTTATGGGAAATGTATTAGGTTTCTTTAGTTTTCAAGCTCTTGGTGAATTTTATTGTTTTTATTTTGTCTTCTGCTTTCGAGCGAGTAGGTCTAGACCACATTCTCGCTGAATCTTTTCATTGTTGGTGGATGAAACAGCACCAGTTATATTTTGACCGCTTTTGCTTGAACACTGTCTAGTCTTCCTTTTAGTGATGAGCTTGAGAGAGCCCAGACGAGTGTTGCAGATTCCATTATCGGCCTTATTAAGGTGGTATATGTTGTTCTGAGAATTCTGGGTTTTGCTCTCCAATTTGTTCCACATAGCCATCTCAGAAAGTTTAGTTTTCTGGTAGCTCTATTTGAGGTGCTAATTATATGTTCTGGAAATCGCAATTCCTCATCAATGACAATTAAAATGATTTTATTGACATCTTGTCAATACATGCAAAGTGTACAGTCTGCACCATTAAAAATAGATAATATGCATTATATACACTATGTACAATGAATATGGCGCCTCTGCCAGCGCTGCAGAGTTTGGTGGAAAATCGCCAGTGAGTCTCCAGCGACACCATGCATTTTGCGATCTACGATGAATACGTAGATCGCGTACTTCGCCGCTGAGGAGATGGTGATGGCATGGTCCTCGAGACCAACTGGAAAGATCCAGGACTGCAGTATCACACCTAGGTATTTTGGATTTCAATTTTATCAATTATTTGGTTGTTTATGCTTATTTTGTGGTTATATTTATTTCTTTTTTCTCTGTCGGTGGAGGAGACGCATAGGTTTGGTATTATTGGGTTTATGGTCATTTGTAGTTCCATTGCCCACTCCAGTCCTTTCATTAATGTGTTCAGTATTTTTCTGATTTTTCTATGCTGCTACTTGTGTGCCATATGGTTATATCATCTGCATAACAGGCAACCTTTGTGTCTTCAGTGAGGTAAGGATGGATGTCGTTAATATATAGCATATAGAGTAGAGGACTGATCACAGATCCATGAGTTACACCAGCCCATGTTCTTCGGTCCTTGGAAAATTCTCCATTGACCCGAACCTTTATCATTCTTCCCCTTAAGAAGTCTGCAATCCAGATTAAGGTTTTTCCTCTTACTCCGATGTTGTGCAGCCTTTCAAGTAATTTCACCCTCAGATCTCGATCAAAAGCTGAAGTCATATCCAGGAATATGGCCGTTGTCTTCTTTGGCGGTTTTTCCTGGTAAGAATCTATTATTGATTGGCAGAAGTAGAACAGTTGATCAGGTGTACAATGTCTGGATCTATAGGCAGTTTGGTAGTAGTTTATTTTATTATTGTTAGTGAGCCAGACTATGAGCCTAGAGTGAATAATTCGTTCTGTTATTTTACAAAGTATGCTGGTGAGATCAATTGACCGATAGTTCTTGTATTCCTTAGCATCTTTGTTTGGTGTCAGTATTGGCACTATAATTGATATCTTCCAATTCTTTAGTAGTTTACCAGTTTGCCATTATATGTTCAGTATTCGTAGGAGTCGATTTGTAGCTTTGTCTCCAAAGTGTTTAATCATTTGACCAAAGATTAGATCATCCTGGTGACCTCTTGGATTTAACTTTTCTATTGATGAGTTTAGCTCATTCAGTGTGAATTTTTTCGAGAAAATATCTTGTTGATGGTAGTTTATTGCTTGTTTAATTAACTTGTTTATATTATTTTTAGAGTCCCGTCTTCATTCGTGTAGTTGAGTCTGGAAGTGCTTGAAAGATATTCAGCAATTAAGCCAGCCATCTGTTTGTTCGTTTTTCTCGCTGTTATATTCATATCGGCCAGAGTATTGGAGGATTGGTATTGATTTTGATTGTTTTCTAACACTCTAATCATATCCCAGTGTTGGCTGTCCTCTTTTGGATCCATTTTCGCAGAATTCTGCCATTTTTCTTTTTTTCATATCCAAATTTCTTGTTATATTTTGTGAATAATTGCAATGAGTTCCTTTCTGTTTTCTTCTGTTTTATTTGTTTTATGAAGTTCATTGATATTGTCTCTCTCTCTGAAATCATTGCCTCGATGTTGTGGTCCTTCCAGTAAGGTATCCACAGGTCTTTACGTCTACCTCTAGGTATCGATGCTTTTGCAGCTTTGGATATGTTCGAAGAGAATTTTTCCAAGTTTTTGTCAAGCGTTCTATAATTAAATGCTTCGTTGCACAGTTCTTCAAGCTTTTCTTTGAATTTTTTCAAGTCGGCTTTCCTAAAGTTCCATGTTATTCTATTCTGTTGGACATTCTCAATTTTGAAGTTTAGGGTTGTTGAAATTGGTCTGTGGTCACTGATTGCACCTCTCAGGATTTCCCCTTGTGTTGTGGGTGCGATGTTGTAATTTATCGCTGTGATTTCTATTGCGGATTCTGTGCCTGTGGACTTGGATAGATAGGTGTTCTCTCCCTTATTTAACGGTGTAAGGTCGAGGTCGGTTAGCATGTCCTCAACCTGCTGACCTTTGTTATCCTGGACAGGTGATCCCCAAGTTGAACTTTTGGCGTTAAAATCGCCGAGTTTGATTGTGATATCCGAAAACGCTTCACTAAATGTCTCTATTGTGTCTACCCATACAAAATTCAAAGATTTCACGAGCTTAAAGTTGGCGATTTTGAGATGCGTCAAGAATTCGCTGCATGGGTTTTCCGGCAAATTGATATTGATAAAAACTGGCTGTCGAATGTTCTGTGGACGGATGATACTCACTATTCTCTAAACGGAGAATTTTACATTCAAAACAGCCGCATTTGGGCAACAGAAAATCCTAGGAATTTTACAGAAATGCCACTTCATCAGCCCAGAGTTACAGTTTTGTGTGGGTCCACTTCTTCTTTTATTATTGGGCCATTTTTCTTTGAAAAAATCAATGGAAGAACTTTTAAAACCGTTTCTGTAACTGGGGAACGTTAAGTTCTACTTTTGTTGAGAGAAAAGAGTTTTGCATATTGCAGGGCAGACAAGCACTAAGCGAAATAACATTCATGAAAGATGGAGGACCTCCTCATATCTCCCGAGGTGCCAAACAATTGCTGAAGGATACGTTCGGTGAAAATCGTGTGATAAGTCGCCACTTTATATACCAGTGGCCTCCAAGATCACCAGACTTGAGGCCTTGCGAATTTTGGTTATGGGGGTAGATTAAATCGTGTGTTTATCGATGCTGGCCTACCACATTGGCCATGTTGAAGGCTTCTATCAGATGGTACGTTTTATCAATTCCAACAGAAATATTATTTAATGTTGTCCAAATGTCATCTATCATCTGCAGGCGGTGTTTAAGAATGAAGGGCGCCACATTGAGCAAGGATTGTGACCTAATACAAGAGAGAAGGCAAGTTACCTCATGTGTTATATAAGCTGCCATGTATTATATTATCTACCAATATTTTGCAGCTCTTTGCGTTGGGTTATGGGGATAATAAATGCTGTTCTCACATCTTGACTATTTTTTTTTTGTGAACATTAATTTTTTGTTTGTCATTTGCTCACATATTATTTCGTGCAGACCAAAGTGTTATAACTTCTCTAATAACACTGGTACACACAATTATATCTCTTATGTTTAGTTTTTCGCTTTTCGCTCATTAGAATGAATAGCATAAGGAATATTTTCTGTACACCAATAACTTTAGAAATTTTGTGAAAAAAAAATAATACAAAATGATTTTACTACCACGTTTTTCAACGCAAAAGGTCGATCTAAAAATGATTTTTATTTGAGGGGACACATTTTTAAAATTGTGAACAGTATAATAAGCAACGATAACATTTGACAAGCCCATAGGATATTTGGTATAAAGTACGACAAATATATTTGTCACTTCCTTCTATATTTCATTTGTTGGATCATGACTAATATCCAGTTAAATAGTCAAGTGTCGCCAATCAGTCAAGAAACTACCCATTCCTTATAGCAAGAAATCTTATTAGTAGTGCCATCATAATTTTTGGTACTATATTAACATTTAAAAAAATCGTAATTGATATCAGCAGTGTTTTTCAAACTTTCAATCTATTTCACAAAACCCCATCTAAAATATAAATATTTTTGCAACATGTTTCAATTTTCATTTACCTATTTTACATATCTCGGATATGTAATACTAGCCGAATGACCCGGGCAACGCCCGTGTTTTACCCGACTGTAGATGTTACAACGGTGATCCTTAGGTCGCTGGTTCAAATCCGGCTCGAGGGAGCCGGCGAGCACGAGACCTCCCTGTGCGCGCGCATCCGTGACAGAGGCGGCCGGCCGATGAGGAAAGACGGTCGTGACTATATATATCAATACATTTTGTGTAGAAATAGGATTAGTTGACTTTATAAGGTAAACTTATTCATACAGTTTGTATCCCTCGATAGCTCAGTTGGCTGAGCGGAGGACTGTAGATGTTACAACGGTGATCCTTAGGTCGCTGGTTCAAAGCCGGCTCGAGGGAGTTTTTTTTTTTATTTTTTATTATTGGCTGCCGGCGAGCACGTGACCTCCCTGCGCGCGCGCATCCGTGACAGAGGCGGCCGGCCGATGAGGAAAGACGGTCGTGACTATATATATTATTAATGTACAATATACAATATGAAAAAATAGTACAAATGTAACATTGTACTGGGATAAGGTGCATAAATTAAGAAAAAGGCATCTCCTTATCGTGCAACTGAAAGTTGCTGATGGCTGGAGCCATCTATCGGAATAAATATCAACTATTCTCGTTGATTTTTAATTATTCCAGAATTGGCCAAATACCCATTCTTGATTTATCAAGAAAAGCTAACCACGGACGCGTTTCGGGCTGTTGGCCCTCATCAGCGTGGTGCAAGCAGTACCTCAACGACCAAAAAACTGGTCATTAAGGCATCCTGAAAAATCATGAAACGGGTAGTTAAGGCCAGAATTGCGTGAGGACGCTACACAATGTGAAAAAATAGTACAAATGTAACATTGTACTGGGATAAGGTGCATAAATTAAGAAAAAGGCATCTCCTTATCGTGCAACTGAAAGTTGCTGATGGCTGGCGCCATCTATCGGAATAAATATCAACTATTCTCGTTGATTTTTAATTATTCCAGAATTGGCCAAATACCCATTCTTGATTAATCAAGAAAAGCTAACCACGGACGCGTTTCGGGCTGTTGGCCCTCATCAGCGTGGTGCAAGCAGTACCTCAACGACCAAAAAATTGGTCATTAAGGCATCCTGAAAAATCATGAAACGGGTAGTTAAGGCCAGAATTGCGTGAGGACGCTACACAATGTGAAAAAATAGTACAAATGTAACATTGTACTGGGATAAGGTGCATAAATTAAGAAAAAGGCATCTCCTTATCGTGCAACTGACCAATTTTTTGGTCGTTGAGGTACTGCTTGCACCACGCTGATGAGGGCCAACAGCCCGAAACGCGTCCGTGGTTAGCTTTTCTTGATTAATCAAGAATGGGTATTTGGCCAATTCTGGAATAATTAAAAATCAACGAGAATAGTTGATATTTATTCCGATAGATGGCGCCAGCCATCAGCAACTTTCAGTTGCACGATAAGGAGATGCCTTTTTCTTAATTTATGCACCTTATCCCAGTACAATGTTACATTTGTACTATTTTTTCACATTGTGTAGCGTCCTCACGCAATTCTGGCCACAGACCATGCTACAAGAAACCTCAGAAGAGTAGCTGCATCTCCTAGTCTTCTAATCTCAATTCTCCCAAAACTAAAATATTGCAACGTCACCTCTACAATTCTGACAGGACATGGCTTCGTTCAAGCCGACATCGCCAGAACCTCCAAAAACAACGACCCCGTATGCCAACACTGTCACCAAGAAAATCAAACTGTCGACCACCTCCTATTCAGTTGCCCATCCTACCATCTTCAGAGATTCCAGACTGCAACTCTACTTAACACCAGCACATTCAACCAAGAAGCATTGAAGAACCTCCCCAAAAATAAAACAGCCTGGCGACATCTAATCAGTTGGATGTCAACTGCAACAAATAGACAATAAGTCAGAAGACAAACCCGGACAGTTGGCGACTTTCGTACGCTCCAGGAGTCCGGGTTATGTACAGAATAATAATAATAATAATAATAATATCGTTGAGGTACTGCTTGCACCACGCTGATGAGGGCCAACAGCCCGAAACGCGTCCGTGGTTAGCTTTTCTTGATTAATCAAGAATGGGTATTTGGCCAATTCTGGAATAATTAAAAATCAACGAGAATAGTTGATATTTATTCCGATAGATGGCGCCAGCCATCAGCAACTTTCAGTTGCACGATAAGGAGATGCCTTTTTCTTAATTTATGCACCTTATCCCAGTACAATGTTACATTTGTACTATTTTTTCACATTGTGTAGCGTCCTCACGCAATTCTGGCCTTAACTACCCGTTTCATGATTTTTCAGGATGCCTTAATGACCAATTTTTTGGTCGTTGAGGTACTGCTTGCACCACGCTGATGAGGGCCAACAGCCCGAAACGCGTCCGTGGTTAGCTTTTCTTGATTAATCAAGAATGGGTATTTGGCCAATTCTGGAATAATTAAAAATCAACGAGAATAGTTGATATTTATTCCGATAGATGGCGCCAGCCATCAGCAACTTTCAGTTGCACGATAAGGAGATGCCTTTTTCTTAATTTATGCACCTTATCCCAGTACAATGTTACATTTGTACTATTTTTTCACATTGTGTAGCGTCCTCACGCAATTCTGGCCTTAACTACCCGTTTCATGATTTTTCAGGATGCCTTAATGACCAATTTTTTGGTCGTTGAGGTACTGCTTGCACCACGCTGATGAGGGCCAACAGCCCGAAACGCGCCCGTGGTTAGCTTTTCTTGATTAATCAAGAATGGGTATTTGGCCAATTCTGGAATAATTAAAAATCAACGAGAATAGTTGATATTTATTCCGATAGATGGCGCCAGCCATCAGCAACTTTCAGTTGCACGATAAGGAGATGCCTTTTTCTTAATATACAATATATACAATAAACTATAACAATACTTAGAACAAAACACTATAAAGGAATGACAATACATCCAGATGGCACAAGAACCTATAGGATACGCAACAACTGTCCTGGTGTGGAACTAGCACCTACCCACATATTCTCATACCCAGCAATGGCCGCAGCCTTGCAGAAATCTGACATAGACCCAGAGCAGCAGCTTTACACACCCAAGATAGTGGACATTGCTGCTGCTGTGTAAGAGATGCATGGAGACATCTGAGGCTCTTTATTGGACACGACAAAAACAACTGCATTCCAGAGAAAAATATATTATCAGAGATAGATACCTATTTTTTCAAATGAATTAAAATAAATATAATCGATACTTAGAGAGAGTTGAATTTAAAAAAAATATAGAAATTTATTATCTTCAAAACCAATCCGTATCTAAAATATCATTTTTTTTTTTTGCTACATGTTTTAATTTGCATTTACCTATTTTACATATCTCTGATTGTATTTAAAAATCGTCAAACAATTCTTCTATTTTTGGCGAAATTTTGTTTTATTAATTCATCATTTGATATTATTAGGGTTCTTTCCTGGTATTAAAAAAGGAAAAATACGTGTCGACCATTTATATTTTTCAATTTATCAAACAATTTGGCCGCTTAATCTCTGATTCTGGTAGAGCGCCATCTAGCGAATAAAATTGTGACTAAAATCAATTTCGATTTTTTTATTATTTGTCATAAAAGATCCCATTGCATCCTGAACACGATGGTGTTTACCGCATTGCTCTAGCGCAAATATTCGCGGAGTTATTATTTTTTAAAATAGTGCGGGACTTTTGGATCACCCTGTATATCCCAGAACAATTCTGCCATACCCCAAATCAATAGCCGTCAAATAGGAAATCTGGCCATCTATGCAAATCTCGCCTCACGTGTTATTCTCAGTATAAATAGCCATCTATGCAAATCTCACCTTATTTGCTCATTATAAATATCTATCTATTCAAATTTCGCTTCACGTGTTATTCTCAGTATAAATAGTCATCTATGCAAATCTCACCTTACGTGCTCACTTTCACTATAAATAGCCATCTATGCATACCTCGTCTCACGTGTTACCCTCAGTATAAATAGCCATCTCGCCTCCCTGCCCACTCTTAGATTATAATTTTTGCCTGTTGAAGAACGAAAGCTCGTGGTGTTTTCGTAATAAATAAACTTATTGTGTAAGAGATTTTCGAATATTTTTATAACAATAAACCATGTGGAGTAAAAGATTTGAATAGTTTATAGATCAGTTTAAGAAGAGAAAGTAGTCTCTACATAGGACCGAGAAAAAGACCCGGTGTAAAACGGCGACTCGCTGCAGCTGGCTCCACCACCTGGGCCGCAGACAGGTACTGGGAATACTGTGTCCCACTCTGCACCTTTCAACTCAACCTTTTGTCTTTTGATAACAGATAGAATATTTACAAAATGTTTCATTTTATATTTTTATCTGTATCTTAAGTATAATTATTTGCTACTATATATTCCAAGTATGTGTGAATTAGTAGGGAAACCTTTTTTAATTAATTATTTATAGTACATTGAAAAAATGTATGCCTGTCTATGTACATTTATTTTGATTATTTTAAAAAAATTTCATCATTGGCATGTGATAAGCTAAATTCGCATACAAAGCGTTCTGATTGAAATTATTTTTTAATTTATTTTTTGCTTTTTGTTTTTTTCTTTCATATTATAGGCGATGGCTATTTAACTGATAAGTGATTATATATAAATTCATTCCAAAAACTAAAATGGATTTTTAAAAACACTTATGGTTTATGTTTTGCTGTACGAGTATGATACACACACAAAATAGTCTAATTATAGCGGGTGTGTGAATGAAATAACCAACTTAGGCTTAATAGTAAATTTTATGATTGCCTCAAAGCAATGAAATAAATTTTCGACTCTAAATAAGAACATTTAGCAGAGGGGTCGAGTGATAACGTTTTAAAATACAAATTATCAGAAAATCGTATCGTCGCAAGAACGAATGCGAGTTGGTGTTTGCCAAGATATACGGAATTTTATTCTGGATCAACAATGAAACTTGGACATAATCTGATCAATTGAGGAAGAAAAAGCCAATCGTAGTGGACTTGCCTAATTATATAGCGGAATTAATTCTTCTAAATTAGAAGTTGTTTGTGAAATAAAATGGGTGAATGGAACTTTGTGTGAGGATATAATTTTCGATCACATTGAAGATCAATCTGTGACAAATTGTGATTTAAATCTGATAAGATTATTTCTCGAAGTAAACATATCATATCAGGAAGTACACTCATGGACTAAAACTTGAAGATGTTGTTCCTTTTTGCATGTATATCGTGATTCAGGCAATAACTCTGAAAGAAATTTGATACACAGTGACCTTTATTGATGGCACACGGGATAACCACGTATGAACAAAATTGCCTGTCTTCTTCTTCTTCAAAAAAAAAAAAAAAACAGACGACCGGCGACATAAAAGTCCAAAGTTTCTTAATTTTTGTCTCCATGAGTGTACTTATTTTTAAAGGCTTCATTAGGATTGTATATACCGAAATAAAAGAAACTGTTAACGAAGAATATTTCCAAGGATAGACCGCGCTGATGTCTGACTACCTCAGCCTTGTATAATAGAAGCTTACATACAGAGGAGGATATGTTACAAATTCCTTCTAAAAAAAGTACGACGCACCAAGAAAAACTATCCATATGGGACGATATATTCGGTATATGTGATATACTTGTTTAGAAAAGGAATCCATTGATATCACAAATGGATGGCATGTTTCGTTCGGGAGATAGAGGTACATATAGTGATTCGAGGTCAATAAATGATTGGTGCACCTCTGGCCATTATGCAAGCTGTTATTCGTCTTGGCATTGATTGACAGAATTGGCGGATTTCCTCCGAGATATCTTGACGAATTCCTTCCACGTTAGGTAAGTAAGATCCCGATATGGTTGTAGTATCCTCCCATCAAACCTAAAACGTGCTGAATTAGGAGAGATTCGGCGACCTTAATTGCCGAAGTAGTGTTGGGCAAGCCCAATTGAAACAAGAAACAATTGTCATGTGCGGTCATGCATTATCCTACTGAAATTTAAGCTCAGATTATCTTGATATCGAGGACGAAACAACTGGGCATATATGACGTACCGCCGTACTGTCTAGGATAGCAACAACCAAAGGAGTCCGGCTATCAAAACCTAAGACCATAACTCCCGGTTGTCAGGTGGTGCGGCAGGCGATAATCAGGAAGTTATCCCACCGCAATCTTGGACATTTCCAGACACATTTTTCTGATTATCGAGGCTAAATTCGAAACGGAATCCTCCACTGAAGTCTCCAGTCATTCAAATTCCAAGTTGAACGACTTCGGCACCACTGAAAAGGTGCTTGCCGGTAAAAGCCAAGAGTAGGCGCACGGGACGCCTCAGCACCTTTCGCTGAGCCGTTTATTGATGGCTCTTGCGGACATTGATGCAAAAGTTATATTTCGGATAGTTTTTGACAGATGAATATCAAGATGTGAGGTCCGCTCTGACAATTTCTCTTTATCCACGTTCAGTTGTCTCTCTAGGTCGACCTTGACATCGTACTCGAACATAGTTCAGCCATTTCTGCCGCCCAATAGTGACATCGCTCCTATCCAAATGTCGAAAGATCCGATTAGACCAACCATTTTCTTTTTGTTCAACTACGCCACCTCTCGCGAATGCTGGCATGTTCGCAGAGTATGCACGAACTTGTTAGTGAGGCATAGTTACTGCTTATGTGAGTATATGAATTGAAATTCGCAAAAAGAGATGTTGTGGTCTGAATTTAAAAGTGCTCCTCTTCACTATACCTGTCAGTTACTCAGCGAAGATTTCCCTGTCCCGTAACATGCTCATTCAAAGGCCGTTAAAATTTTAATAATTTGCATACTCAGCTGGAACCGTCTCTGCATATCTTTTTTTTTTTTTTATTTTATAAATTCTTGGTGAAATTTGTTGTTGTAATAGTGTAATTTTATATTTTCTAGGTTTGTCAACCTCTCGTTCTTTTCATTGTTTAATATTAAAATATGTTTTAGTGTTTTTGTAAATCTTATATAAAACCTTATAAGACAAAAAATGATAATATTTTCATTAAAAAATGGTGGGTTTGATTAGAAACAAATTTTCAAAAGGCAAATTAACATTGTAATATGTCTGTTTCGATGTGATTTTGATTGTACATTGAATAAAGACTAAAGGGGTTCTACTATATGTAGTTGATGCTACCCACACCATGAAACAAGGAGTTCTAGCTGTATGCCTTTCTACAATAGTCCTGATGGGATATTTCTTGGGACCTACGTCTAACATGTATGCTGCCGTCATGAACCCCGAAATTTAATCTGGATTCTTCAGAAAAAAATTGAAGAATGGCATTATTGAGTCCAAAGACGTCTCTCCTTACATCAGCTGAGCCTTTCGCTTCTGTCTAACAGAGAGTGGAATACTCTATATGATAATTCTTATGATTCTATAACACGGTTAATAGTGGTTATAATCACAAATGCAATCGATAGAGAGAGATGGAAATTGAAATTATAGAAACCTTCTTTTTATTATTTAGTTCCAACAATAATTAACATTTAATAATGGTTTTGCTATCAGTATTTTTCTAATAAATATTTTCAACCAACAATGTATTTCACTGGATTCCGAAATACTTTTTTTAGCCTATTTAAAAAGTGGATTTGGTAATACAACCACATCTAGACCTTGTATGTCATAAAGATTAAGGTGCAATTTGTCGCTTGGCACTTTGGCGTGTTTTTGCTCTAGGGCATCCATCCAAGAAATGGGTATCTCGTCGCTAGTTGATGGGATCTAGGTCGGCTTAAGAAATGTCGGACAACAACTGCACGCACCACATATGTCGCTCAGATAACTGGTTAGATCGTAAAATTGCATTCAGAATAAATACGACAGTGGTTCTGAGTTAATTTTTCTATAAATAATTTAATTTTGAATTTTTAAATAAAAAACATGTCTATCTAAACCTGTATCAAAGCCCGAAACCATGGCATATAGGTTGGCTTTTATCTGAATTTTATAAAACTAGTGTTTTGGCTCATTTTTATCACCATAATTACGTTTTGTACTGAAGTGATAACCCAATTATGTGGTTTAAATGCATTTTTTAAAGGTATAGGGGTCACTTTTGGTACATGAATATGATTATCCTGCATCTTCATTTTGAATTCTTGCCTTTCCACTTCACCAACTTAAGCACTTTTTTTTTTTGGACAAATCGACTGATTTCTAAACTCAACTTGTAGGATGTTACAAAATTGAAACTGCACCTGTACTTATGAGGGTCAAGTCCCGAAACCAGGGTACACAGGTTGGCTTTTTGTTTGAATTTGCCGAACTAGTGTGGCACATTTCTTATCAGCACCATTGAGGTTTGTTCATTTTGAAAAAAGAGACGCCACACTTTTTGTATGTGAATATCTCTCGCAACACTTTGTTATATACATATATATACAATGTTAAATTTAAAATTGCCTATACAATGTTGGGTCTATAAGTAATGCACAATCATCAATATTTCTTTTTATTTGAAAAACCATAAAGATGAAAATTTGTATCTATGAATACCTAACTATTAGCTATAGATCAGCATCATTCAATATATCCACCTTTTCTCTGTACACATTTGGTCCAGCGTTATTTCCAACTCACAAAAACACTTTGGTAAAATGCTACATCTTGCTTTCTGAACCACCCCCTAACCTCATCGAAACACATTTCATCATTTACAAATGCTCTACCGTGTAGAGAATTCTTTAATTTACCGAAAAGGTAGAAGTCGGAAGGAGCTAGGTCAGGACTTTAAGCTGGTTGAGACATCAAAGTCCATCCTTATCTGGAAATTTTAGCCAATGTCTGTTGCGCGGTGTGAGGTCTTGCATTGTTCTGATGAAATTTGATTCGACAGTCTTTTAGGCCCGGTATTTTTGTTCAAATGACTCTTTTTAGCTTTTCTAATGATTTACAATATATTTTCTTGTTGATGGAAGTATTTTTTTCAAGCATGACCATGAATAAGAGCCCATCTTGGATTCAAAGCCTTGGTTTCTTTCTTGACTGGGGACATTTTATGGATCCATTGCATTGATGCGTAGCACGCTTTGAAAAAGGGTCATGATGATAAACCTAAGTCTCATCACAAGTTATGACTACTTTAGAAGGCCTTAGAAGCTGGTCCTGGGTAGATTCGGTGAGGTCTAAGCAAATTTCTTTCCGAATTTGCATCATTTCTAGTGTTAGAAGCTTTGCCATTCATTTTGAACGCAATTTCTGATAGCCAAGATTTGAAAGTAGTTTAAGAACACTTCTTTTAAATATTGAAAGTTTTTTTATCAATTGATATCTCAATGTTGTCCGGTTATTCTAGACAATTTCCTCAAAAAGAGTCAAATTACGGCCTGCTGTGACAATTGAGGGTTTATCTGGCCTCTCTTTGTCATGAAAATCAAAATCATCTCTCTGGAAGCGCTGAACCCATCTCTGATGATTTTATCCAATGCTTCGTTTCCATATATACTGTTTGAAGTTTTGAGTGAATTGTTGTGGCTAAAATATCACCGGACTTGAAGAGAAACTCGGTCACCGACCGTTGTCGGATTCCTGTGTTCACATTAGGCTCCATGTCTGAAAAAATACAAAATATAAATCAATTCTGATTGAAGATATCAATATCAGGGTGTTTTATTTACCAGAAAAAAATGGGATGATGGCAATTGTACATTACTCATTGATCCAACCTTGTATAATAATATTACACACACACAACTAGTGAAAAATTATATATTCAATTTCTGTTATTTCTGACATGTGTTAGACTTGAACAGCATGGTGGTGTCAAAATTTCGATTCACCTTTCTATCACGTCAGCTTAATTGCCCCTTTTAATGCGAGAGCTTTAGGACGGATGAGAGAAACACTATTTTATTGGCTAACATCAAAACTCATTCGCGAAGGTTGAGGTGGAAAACGACTATAAAAACTAGAGATAGGTTCAATTTTGTTAAACTATTCAGATACATTTGTCTTGCCTGCATTAAAAGAGGAATTAGAGTTTCTTTTTAAAAACATCTATACTTATAAATACAGAGGGTGTTCACACTTATAGGAAGCAAGTTTTATTATAAAATATTAAAAATAACACCATATTTGAAATTTTTCAAATGTTCTATTTGGAAGCCTTTTTGTTTATTCACAGAACGGCACCTGATTTTCCACGATAGCAGACACTTTCTGATCATGGTCATACTCAAAAGATCCCATTCTTCCTTTACCACTTTCCAGAGATAATCTTACCTATTTGGACATAATTAAAATATGCAAAAAGATGATATCAACATTTCTAAAAAAGGTATTTATATTATTATTCACGACAAAAATATCAAGTTTTTATTCAAAGCACCTACGGAGAAATGGACAAAAGATTATCACCCTATATCTGTGAGAACTCCTGCAACTGTCAAAAAAAGTGAAAAAATATATTACAAAAGAAAATCCTATGCCACAAAGAGATATAGCCAAATTAATAGGAACATCAGTGTCCACAATAAATAAAATAATAAAGATTTAGGCCTAAAAGCTACAAAAAAACATGCGGTTCACAAATTGTTTCAGAGCCATATTCGTCAGCGACACACTATCAGCAGATATTTTTATGAAAATTTCTTGGCTGCTGATAGATGGAAATTTATTGTTACATATGACGAAGCATGGGTATATTTAACCGATCGCGACAGAAAAAGAGCAATATACTATCAAAAAAGGTTGAAAAAATCTAGGCCAATTTGGTTAAAGGAATGTGTGAAAGTTACCCCAAAGGATTTATGGTGGCATGCGGTATATCATATGAAGGAAAATTAAAAATAAGAAAAGTTGAAAGAAATGCCAAAATAAACTCGGAGTACTATCAAAACAACATTTTAGAACCTATATTTTTAAATGATATTCCTTCTATCTATGGAAAACAGAGCAACAAAGTCTGGTTTCACCATGATAACGCCACAAGTCATACCTCATCTTCAACCCAAGCTTATTTGGAAGATCTAAGGCAAAGAACAGGAATCAACACTATTCCAAAGAACAGAACCCCTGTAAAATCTCCTGATTTAGCCCCGATGGATTTTTGTATTTTCGGATGCCTTAAAAGAGCACTTGGAAAGAGACACCCTGGGACAAATGAAGGTCTCTGGAAAGTGGTAAAGGAAGAATGGAATCTTTTGAGCATGACCATGATCAGAAAGTGTCTGCTATCGTGGAAAATCAGGTGCCGTTCTGTAAATAAACAAAAAGGCTTTCAAATAGAACATTTGAAAATTTTCAAATATGGTGTTAATCTTTAATATTTTATAATAAAACTTGTTTCCTATAAGTGTGAACACCCTCTGTATATGGCTACACCTATGGAATTTCTCGTCTAAAGTAACGAACGGGAATTGAGTCTATATATTTGATCCATATGTTGCTGGTTCACCTATCCCTCGTGAAAGATAGGAAATTATTACATTTATAAGGTGACTCTCTTTTGCATGTCTCAAAGTAAAAATGGATATTATTATATGTTTTGGGTTCCCACTAGCGTGTAAAGAGCTGACGGATATGTGAAAAGCGAAACACCGAAATATATTAGCATTTGTTATAACGTTAGTTTGGCGGTAGTCCAGAGTCGCGTCACTGGAGATGACTAACATACAGATATCACCAACTGATGACCAAATATCCTTTAGGATATCCTGGTCTTTACAGCACTAATGAATCGGACTAACCAGCAAAATAAACTCGATGTTATTATGTCATGAGCATATGTGAAAATTTGACCCACAAAAATGACTTACAGAAGATATACCTACATCTATTGTAGCCAAGATTCCAACTTGGAGTCTGATCCATAGCCAGACACCTTAACCGATGGGCTACGCCATCTACGTTTTATATTTTTTATTTAAGTGCAGTAGATATAAAGTAGCAAAGAATCATAATCTTACTCGTATATACAGCAACAAAAAGCTTTATTAAGATCTTTTAGTCTTATACAGATTCTCCAAGCGGATATTAATGTGTACATATCTTACTCGTATATAAGAAATACACAACGTTGACACAGGGAGTTAATGAAGAGAAGATCTTTGGACTAAAAATCAAATTTCAATCAAAAGTCAATAGATCTCTTTTGAAAGGGATTATAAATTATTTACTTATCTACTTTTATGTTTAATAATGAGACCTCGCTCGGGACTCAACACATCAGTAATGCTAAAATTAAGATTGAAGAAATCTTTTAACAGAAACCCGGAGTAAAAATAGGCCTCAGCTATCTGTTGTTTTTCCTAGCTGACTTTTGTAATCGTGGCAAAGCATTCTAATACATTTTCTGGTTTATTGTACGCCCTTCAGGAACAAATTCTCTCTTGACATCGAAGAATGTAACAAATAAAGCGTTTATTTTATATTTTTCTATATTTTATATTGATAAAAATCACCCCATTAACTGAGGTTTTGCTTCTAGACCAGACTCGTTCCTGCCAACAGTCCATTCTCATTGCTAAGATCTCTAGTGTTTTTTCTTGGGGGAATTTTCTTACAATTAACTTGATAAATGCCCCGGTTTCCGTATGTGAGTGAAGGTATATCTGATCAACATTGGTTTTAACAGAAGAAGTGAAGTATGAAGGAGAGAGAGTTTAGTATTATTTATATTAGTAATAGTAGAAATAGAGAGCAGGGAATAGTAATAGACTCTCGTAGTAGTGTAACGATGGATATTTATTAATATATTGTAGCAAAGTATTTATTGTATTTTATGTACACAGATTATTACTTTTTTATATTCATATTATTTATATTTTGCAACTCTGGAAACGTCTCTCATTGCTTAACTTGTATCTTATAAATGTTGATTTGTGTCTGTGCCTTATAAAAATTACTGTCATCCTGAAGTTTGTCTTTCCAGATTTTATACGTTACAATATTATTAATTACTATTTTCCTACTTGGGAATTTTCCAATTAGTCTGTTTATGAAACAAATTAGCATATTACGACGTTTCAACTCTAACAGTGACTTAATTGAAAATACCATTATATAGTATCAAAGATACCTCCTCTGAAAGGTTGAATATTATGGATTGCATGCACCCTAATTGAATATACAAATTGACCTGTAATAGAATTTATTATGGCTTCTCAAACTACTACAGTTACTCCGACCAGATAGGCTCTATATAATATCCAAGCCAGATACGACAAAATATTAAGGTATTATGAATAAACGATATATGTTAATTTTTCAGTAATCGGGTTGATTCGCATATTAACTCTATGAAGCTATGTAACTACTCCAGTAGGCTAACTTTATAGAATATCTAAGTTCCATTCAGATAGATCAACTATTTTTGAAACGTATATAGAATAAACTGATTATTCTAATTAGCTGATCATCGGGTTAATTTGCATATTGTAGCGTTTGAACTATGAGAGTAACTCCGACCCGACGTTCTAAATATAGTGTCAAAAATGTATTCATAAAATTTTAAGAAAAATGTGTGTAATAAAAAAGGAATATATTATCGGAGAGGGGGGAATGAAAATAGAAGATTCTTTCTTTTTTTTCTTTTCCTCGGATTTACCCTTACAAATCTGTCTATGAGCTCAATTGTCTTAATTAGGTTTTCTTGTATATAAGTTTCATTATCAATATTAATTGTGTGTGATTAACTTTTAGTTTTTTTATCTTCATTTGCAGAGAATCCGTGGTAAATTCATGTATAATAAATTTATTTTCCTCCAAAATTACTCGGACTAATCTACACTGCGTGACATTGAAAATGGAACACCAATAAATAGTGGCCAGAAAGTGATGAAACTCGGCAGACAGAGAGAGACAGGGACGAACAATAAGTGATCTTTATTTCAAAATGATAGTCATAATACAGAGCGAGAACGGCGTCGGCTTAGTAGCAAGTAGGACCACCGCGGACGGCGATGCACGCAGCAACACGTCTAGGTAGAGAGTCAATCAGAGTACGGATGGCGTCCTGAGGGATGGCTCTCCATTCCCTCTCAACCATTTGCCACAGTTCGTCTTCTGAACGCGGCTGTGGCAAGGCATGCAAACGGCGTCCAATGATGTCCCAGACGTGCTCGATTGGTGAGAGATCAGGAGAGTACGGTGGCCAGGGAAGCATCTGTGCATCTTGCAGAGCTTGTTGGCTAATGCGAGCAGTGTGCGGTCGGGCGTTATCCTGCTGATAAAGGGCATTGGGTACCCCCTGAAGGTAGGGGAGTGTCACCGGTCGCAGCACATAATCAACGTATCGTTGGGCCGTCATAGTGCCCTGAATACGAAGTAAAGGTGACCTGGAATCCTACGCGATTGCGCCCCAAACCATGATTCCACGTTGTCGCACGGTGGGGCGTTCCACAATTGCTGCCGGATTGGACCTTTATCCTCGTCGACGCCACACGCGTACACGGCGACTATCACTGGACAAGCAGAAACGCGACTCATCTGAGAACACGACCCTGTGTCATTCCGTCATCCACGTCGATCTAGCCCGGCACCATTCCAAACGTTGGCGCCTATTCGGTGGGGTCAATGGCAGTCTTCTTAGCGGACGGCATGAGTGCAAGCCATTAGCAACCAATCGACGGGAAATGGTTCTGGTCGAGATGGAATGATCTAGGGTGTTTTGCACATGTTGCAGGATGGCGGTACAAGTGGCTTGTGGGGCCGCCTCTGCTTGTCGAAGGATACGCCGATCCACACGTGCTGACGTCACTCTGGTTGCACCGACATTCCTATAAATTGCCACATTTCCTTGTTCCAACCATCTTCTCCACAGTCGGTGCACCGTGGACGCACCAAGGTGTGTATCATCTGCGATTTGACGTATGGACCAACCTGCCCTTTTCAGTCCGATCACCATGCCCCTCGTAAAAGCGTCTGTCTGCTTGAACTGCCTCCGTTTACGATGACCTGGCATTCTCTGTTATTACACGTGTCTTTTGACACAAGAACAAAATTTCTACAATGATTTTCCTTGAAGAAATAACGACACGAATACTGTCCTTTCTGCAAGTTCCTTCCCTTATATCTTACTCCATGTGCGCACGAGAGCTGCGCATTTTACATCATTTGCATAACTCGGTTAGGCGCGTCTACCCTGAAATTTGCATAATTTTCTGGCCACTATTTCTTGGTGTTCCATTTTCAATGTCACGCAGTGTATTTATTATCTTGATTGTCTCAAATTAATTTTTCCTGTATATAAATTTCATATTACAATTAATGTACTATTATTGTTTTTCTGCATGTATCCTACATTTCTGCTATAAGACTAAAGGGTCTTAATAAAGCTTTTTGTTGTTGTTGTTGAAAATAGAGTATTATGATGCCGAAACTGACTCCTTCCAGGCATATATCGTGGTAAAATTCAATCCGTATAGGTCAAATATTGGGAATCGTAGGCGGAATAAATATCTCACAAACACACAATATCCATGAACTTTTCAGTTTTCTATTCTTATTTACACGCATACACAAAATCCTTTATGAAGTCATAGTCTTATACACGGATTCGCAAAATTTAAAAAAGTTTGCAAAAAATAATAATTTTAAAAGTAAAATATACTTATATATAATGATAATAACTCGATTATATATATATTTTTTTTTATCTTATTTAACTAAGCAAATTTATACACACCCCTCGCAACGATCAAATTACATTATTTTGGTAGAATGGTAGGATCGATATTTGAATATTAAAAGCTGATGGGTTCATAGCGAAAAGACCTACAAATGGAAGATTCTGTTCAAGTCCTGGCTAAGAACTCAGTCTCCAGGTTCAAGGACAAGTGTGGGTCATATGAACCTGATTTACATATTTCCGCTTCGCTTAACATCTCATTAACGCTGAAGACCTTTCTGAATACGTGACCTCCCGAGTATGGTGTGCTTGGAGTCCAAGGCAAAAATTCACAAGAAAAGTTGGGGTCGACTTGAATTATAACCAATAATTTATCCCAAAAAGGTATTCCGTATTGAATATAGTGCTTCATATATTTCTTAACTTTATTAATATTATTTTTAGGTGGTTTAGACCTTAAACCACCAGATCTTGTCTCAGTCCCTGCCTTTGTCATTGCTTGGCCTTTACTCGAATATTTGCCTGCTGTTTCAAATTCAACGGTGTTATTCAAAAGCAATTTCAAAAGACCCATTTACAAGGTTGGGTCAATAAGTAATGCACAATCATCAATAATATTTTTTATCTTTCAAACCATAAAATTGAAACTTTGTATATATGAATACCTAACTATTATCATCATTCAATATATCCATCTTCTCTCTGTACACATTTTTTTCCAGCGTTCTTTCCAACTCACAAAAGCACTTTGATAAAATGCTACATCTTGCTTTCTGAACCACCCTCTAACCTCATGGAGTAACATTACATAATTTTGAAATGCTCTACCGCATAGAGAATTATTTAATTCACCAGACAGGTAGAAGCCAGAAGAAGCCAGATCAGGACTGTAAGCTGGGTGAGGCATCAAAGTCCAACCATATCTGGAAATTTGAGCCAATGTCTGTTGCGCGATGTGAGATCTTGCATTATTCTGATGAAATTTGATTTGACAGTCTTTAAGACCTGGCCTTTTTGTTGAAATGGCTCATTTTAGCTTTTATAATGATTTACAATATCTTTCCTCGTTGATGGAAGTATTTTTTTCAAGCATGTCCATGAATATGAGCCCATCTTGGTCCCAAAAGACCGTGATCATGATTTTGTCTTTGGAAAAGAAAAGCTCGTTTTTTTCTTGACTGGAGACATTTTATGGATCCATTGCATTAGTTGACGTTTAGTAGAAGGGTCATAATAATAAACCCAAGTCTCATCACACGTTATGACTCCTTTTAAGGCCTCAGAAGCTGGTCCTGGGTAGGGTTCGATGAGGTCTAAACAAATTTCTTTCCGAGTTTGCATCATTTCTCGTGTTAGAAGCTTTGGCCCCCATTTTGAGCACAATTTTAAATAGTTAATATCTGAAAGTAGTTTAATAACACTTTCTTTAGAGATTGTAGTTTTTATACAATTTTTATGTCGTTATTCTCCGGTTATTCTTGACAATTTCCTCAACAAGAGCCAAATTTTGGTCTGTTGTGACAGTTGAAGTTTTACCTGGCCTCTCTTTTTGTCATGAGCATCGATATCACCTTTCTGAAAGCGCTGTACCAATCTCTATATAGTGCTTCTATTCGATTTTACGTTTCCATATACTGGTTGAAGTTTTGAGTGAATTTTTGTGGCTGAAATGTCTCCAGACTGAAAAGGAACTCGGTCACCGACCGTTGTCGGTTTCTTGTGTTCACATTGGGCTCCATATCTGAAAAAATACAAATATAAATCAATTCTGATTGCAGATATGAAAGTCAGAGTGTTCTATTTTCCAGAAAACAAGTTTTTTTATGATAATAAATTATTTATATATATTTCTAGGGTGATTTGCATTATTTATTGACCCAATATCCTATTTCCTTCTTTCAATGAGGGTGTGTACTTTTATGCATACGATTTGCATTATTCTTCAAAATTTTACATATTATTATATACATATTTAATTTTTTAAATATAAAATATAATAATATATTTTTAAAAATTTCCCAGCCACAACACACACACAAGGTTACTTCACCGATTTCAACAAATAAATTACAAAGAATTTATAAATGTATAGGACGGCCACAGTTACAGCAGTAATCACAAATTAGATGTCAATTCGAAATATTTATAAAGTTCCTGTATACAGAATACATATGAAGTGAAAAACAAACGAAACTAAGTACAGTGTATTCTTGATTTATAAATGAGTCAGGGAACTATTGTATCGAACTAGGTCTCAAATTTGGCATTTTTTATCTTAAAAAATTCTAAAGTTCAGCTCATGTTCGATAAATACCGTATAATATAGAAATACTGAGAATATATACTTATGAAGTATTAGAATTATTTATTTTCATTTTGGCATTCAGGCTTCAAATAATAACAATTTATACCGTGTAAATTGAAATAGACCCTTTAAAATTCCGTAAATACGATTTAACTGCGATAGGTGCTATTTCAAAGCCTACGACGTCGACGTGGAAGCCATGTACCGCAAGGAATGGGAGTTAACCATGCTCCAGTTTCAGTCTGACAAAAGTAGACGTTGAGACTTCCTCGAAGCTCCACTTGAAGCCCTTTCACTCATGCCAGTCTCAGCCTGACGTCGTCGAAGAATTATAAGTCACCCCGGAGACAGGTCGCCATGGACGTTAACCGATAGCCATGCGGTGCACGTTGAAGTGCTGGAGTCCATTCGTGTTTAGAGATCAGCGGGCATGTATCCGTGAAGATGTTATAGCGGACCGAGGAGTTGACAGCTCTTTCCCGCCCGACGAGAGTGAGGCCATAGACAAAGTTAGAGCATCTTGTAGTGGAATCAAGTTGCTTTCTCGGGCCGATGTTTCTTGTCCCAAGGTCACTAGACAACCCAACACCTTATGTAGCGCTGAAACCATTTGATTCCAAACGGACTAGCCATGTTGTTTCGCCACGCACCGCATTAAAGATATTTGCTCTAATTGTAGTTCATTTATGACACACGCCAGAACTCGTTGAAGGTGTTTTGACGAGTTGGAACTGCTCATCGCTCCGAAAGGTTGAGGTCGGCTGCGTATACCAGTGTGTTCCCGCAGTCGAGTATTTATTGTAGAAGTGGGGGGGGGGGGTAACAACCTCGTTCAGTAGGTGGAAGAAGCGGGTGTAGTGTTTGTTCATTTAACTGCAGTGTCGGTCCCGGCGTACAACACGAGTAACCAACCAAGGAACACGGGCGGCGGTCGCAGCCGAAGGGATACCAGTGAGTATCTCGAAAATCAATAGCTCAGACCATTTCATCCACTGCCAATTTCTGAAAATACGCGTGAACGATGTCCACAGACGATTCATGTTTTTATTTTTTGAAGTCGTGGAATCTTATCGTCTGTGCATAATACGATTAGAAGGAATCATTAATATATTGTGACCATACACAAACGATATCATTACATACCAAATTACAAATGGTCATTTTAAATACTAACGCGCATATGAAAAATAAATAAATATAAAAAAATATCGGGGAGTTCGCTCATCAAAGTATTGTTGAGAGCGATATTTGTGGAAACAAACGCCGTGCCCTGGATGCGATGAGGCGAGACGTTGGCCCACCTTGGCTGCGATCCCTTGACACCGTTTGGTCCCATTGTCTCTGACCTTTTTGAAGCGTGGAATTGAATGCACTTTTGGTTATAAGCTTTTAAGTAACAAGATGAAGCGTCTATATTTTGCTATTTTGAAGAAAGGTAATTCTCAAAACACGCACCAACACACTCTCACACACAATTTATATGCTCTTAAAAAGAGGTATTTCTCCCTTTTATTATGCATCAGAACGATACATTATGTTCATCATCCAGTAAAAAAATCTACTATTAATTAATGTGTGTGTGAGCAACAACACCAGTTTTAGAAAATTCAGACAAAAAGCTAACCTGTATACCATGGTTTTGGGCTATGGCCCTTATCAGTACACGGGCGGCCTCTCTTTCATTACATCCTACGAGAGAGGTTATGAAATCGGTCGAATTCACCAAAGAGGTGTTTCAGGCAAGAATACAATATAAAGTTGCAGAAGTGGCACCTATCCCATTAATTATGCATCAGAACGATATATATACATATACAGTATACTCTCGTTATAACGCCACTCGATATAACGCCACCCTCGCCTTACGCCGCTTTTTCGTTTTGTCCCAATCGACATCAATGTATTTTTTCGATATAACGCCACTCCCTCGCTGTTCGCCTTCCGCCGCTGATTTTTCGTATTCCAAGTATCAAAAACCACTCGTTATAGCGCCGCTCACAACGTCCCTCACCCGCTCCCCTTTTCCTGTCTGCATTTTTTCCGCCAGCGGCACCGGGCTTTGCCTGTTGACACAACAGATGGTGTGACCAGCAGACCCTTTTCCTGTTTGTACCTGGGACATACACAGTCGCTTCATCCTTTGCTAACGTCAACACAACAACCTTATTGTCGTATCATGAGTTCCCAAAAGCGTAAACGTGAGTCGATCACCATTGAAAAGAAGAAGGAGATATGCCAGTTGGCAAGAAATAACCCTACGATGTCGAAGAATGAGATTGGAGAGCGTTTCTCACTTCCACGAACAACTGTCCGTGATATTCTCACTCAGGCTGAGAAGTGGGAAAGTATACTGTTGGTTCTTCAAAGAGACAAAGAGTCGGAAAATTTAGTGACTTGGAAGACGCTCTCTTCAACTGGTATACCCAAAAGCGTGCCAATAATATTATTATTACTGATGACCTCCTAAGAGAAAAGGCAAAATAAAACTTGACGAGCAGTTGGACGTACCAGAAAATTTCGCGTACAGCAGTGGGTGGCTGCAGCGATTTAAAGGGAGATTCCATATTTCGCAACGGCGGCTCAGTGGGGAAGGCGAATCGATTTCTCCAGCTATCATTGATCAACACCTTACAAATTTGAACAGTATGCTGGCGAACTCCGGATATGACCCAGCCAACATATACAATGCAGACGAAACAGGATATTTTTTCAGCTCATTCCTGACCGAACACTTGCTCACAAAGATGAAAAATGCCGTGGTGTCAAAAGGATGAAGCAACGAATCACTGTTCTACTGTGCTGCAACTCTACTGGAACAGACAAGCGGCGATTGCTGATTATTGGAAAATCGGCAAAGCCTCGATGCTTCAGAAACTTTAGTCCACACTTCTACTGCACTTACACATCTAACAGCAAAGCATGGATGATCTCTAGCATCTTTCAAGAATGGCTACTGCAGTTCAACAAGCAGTTTGTCTCTGAAGGACGTCGTATCCTACTGTTGTTAGATAACGTCCCTAATGATGGTCTCAGCAACATAAATATACACTTCCTTCCACCAAATATGACTGCCAGTCACTGGATAGTGGCATCGTCAAAAGTTTCAAGGCTCAATATCGCAAGCTTCAAATCCAGAAAATGGAAATGGCGGATGCCCATCTACCCACAGAATTACGTCTGGATTACGCTGTGCGCTATTGTAAAATGGCTTGGAATTCTGTGAGCTCTGATTCCATCAGCAACTGCTGGAATCACACAGGCATTCGCTTCACTTCTACTCTGCAGTTGAGCCTCTTAATTATGGAAATCTGCTCGAACGCATTCGCGACATCTTCGCTATTACACCAGAGAATTTGATTACTGAAAGAGAGTTTCAACTGGTTGATGATTCCCAGGAGGCGGAAGCTAACAGATGACAATTTGCTGGTGTCCACTGTTACAACGAAAGAAGAACTTGGCGAGGATGATGATGCAACAGTCACTCAGCGCCTACCATCGTTAAGGGAGAACAGCTGCTGAGACAGTTTTGTTGTTTCTTGATCACTCCAAGAGAGCAACATCTGACGACGTCAATCTATCTGCGGATCTGTTACTCCGTGTCTATGGCATAAGTCTTTAAATTTCACATTTTAAACGTGTTCGATACAACGCCAACCTCGCCTTACGCCGCTTTTTTGCAAAATCCGGATGGTGGCGTTATAACGAGAGTAGACTGTATATATATACTAGCGGATGTGTACCCGGCTTCGCCCAGGTTTTATCTGAGTGAAAGTTTGCCTAACGAATATTATTGATAATAATATTCTGGAACACACACAGAATATTATGATAATAATGATAATTATATTCGTTACGTCATATATTTATATAATATATGAAATTTATTTTTCGAGCAAACATATCCACTCTCTACTGAATAGATTTTTAAAAAGATATACATAAATAAAAATATCTAGAGATATACTACATGATCTTAGCCAAAAGGCCGATTAACGATATTTTATATATAGATATGACCTGGCTTCGAGTGTCTTCTACTCGAGTGAATGTTTCGCTGGTAGAATTTTGTTCCTGCCTACTATTAATCATTATCTGGCTTCGCCCGTGGTCTGCTTTAGTGAATATTCTCCAAAAGATTTTTTTTAATGCGATCAAGCATGATAAGGCAATATTGTCATCATCATTTCTGACTAAAAAAATATTGTTGCTCAGTACTTGGTTAAATATAAATTTTCTTGGTTAAAGTGCGACAAAAAAACTCTTCCAGATTTAACTCTCTGTCCTGTTCAAATTTCAGCGAGATTAGTTACATATTGATGGTTTGCATAGCCGACAAACATGTTCCCGGCTTCGCCCGATTTTTACCCGAGTAAAAGTTTGCTTAACAAACATTTGTTAAAACGATTCTAGCAAACATCCAATTCCTACTGAATCTATACTTGTCTACACTCTCGATAATTTTTTCCCGGTCCCTTGAAAAATACTCGATAAGTTGAAAAAAATCAGTATTAATTGGTCCACTCGGTAATTTGAAGTTAAAGGAATAGTATCTTGCCACAAACGAAAATATGTAAATAACTGTATTTAGCGAATGTCCCCGGCTTCGCACAGTTTTTATCCGAGTAAAAGTTTGCCTAAAGAACATTTGTTAAAACGATTCTAGAAAACATCCAATCCACCTATATATTGATTTATAAACGTATATAAATATAAATATTGTTATATGCGTTTAAATATATTTTTGAAACACATAATTTTTTGAAAATATTTATTATATTTCAAATAAGATATTGTCACTTTTGTGAATTTGATAATTAATTATTTCTTTTTTTCTCACAATGAATTATATATTGTTACATCATGATTAATGGCGTATTTCTTATATTATTTTTAATATATTTGAAATTTAAATTATATATTTATTTATTTTTATATCAAATATTATATGATATTTATTTAAAACAGATTATTTAGATTACCATCATTTGTATTTAGGTACACTGTAACTTCACTGCTCTCTTTGATGTGTGAAAATAAATAGATTATTCTGGAGGCTACTTAAAGTAGACTTATCTCATTATTCCCTTTTATAAATTTGTAGGATGGTTGAAACACGCTCTGGTAAGATGCAAGACCCAGCACAGGAGAGAATCAAGGCTGAAGAGTCTGCCAAGCCGCAACCTGGTGCAACAATTGGTAGAGATGCTAGTTCCGACCCAGTTGTCCTGAATCCCAACATCGACATCCCCAAGTATGATGGAACAGAAGACCCTCGCCAATGGATTGAATCTCTTGAAGAAATTGGCTTCCTGTACCATTGGGCAGACTACATTATCTCCCGTTATGCTGCCATGAATATGATTGGTAGCGCCAAAACCTGGCTGAACCTACACAGAGTAAGTTTCACCAGCTGGGAAAATTTCAAGAGCCGCCTAATTGAGGATTTTGCCTCAGACGCCAACAAAGAAGAAATGAGGATGAGATTAAACAGGATACAACAGTGGAATGAACCTGCAATCAGGTTCGCAGAGGATATCCTTGTACTGTGCAACAAGGTCGACCCCCAAATGGAAGAAGAGACAAAAATAAACTGGGTTATTGGAGGGTTAAAGAAAGAATACTCTTTTGCCCTTCACCTAAACCCTCCTAAAAATACCAATGAACTTCTTGAAATTTGTAAAAAGCTGGATTTATTCGAAAAGAATTACCAAGAACGTGTAGAAAAATCAAAAGCTCTTTATAATGGACCACGCTCTCCTCGTCCCCATCATCAAGAGCAATGGAAGAACGCTCCGTCGTTCAGAAGACCATACCAGAACACCTCCAAGCCCCAGGCCCCCACTCCGAGGTACTACCAGAACAAGCCTCTGCCCCAGGTATCTGCCCCTAGACGACCTTACACTCCCAATCCTGAGCCAAAGCCGGTTTACCCAAGTAAAACATACAATAAGAGTCCAAATTCAAACAGGAATAGGACAGAAGACGGGAGACCAATATGTTTCAAATGTAACAAGCCAGGACACGTAGCGCGGTATTGCAGAGTCAGGTTTGTAAGAATTGTGGAAGAGGACCCCATAGTTACACAAGACAAGGTCGAAGAAGAAATCCGAATGGATAATGGAACTGAGAAGTCGAGACCTCTGCTCTACGCTGACGTAAGTAATAGCCCGTACTCGAGTATCCCTACAAGGAATAGATATGCCGCATTAGAAGATTTAAACTAAGCATCGCGCCTGAGTCCGTCAATCAAAGCAAGTCGACCATAAATGGAATTAAAAAGTTGGACCCCAAATATAAAATGAACATTAACGTGGATAGAATCGGTATCTGCGAAGCTTTGATTGATACAGGCGCTGATCTTTCAGTGGTCGACCTTAGTACAGCTCTTAACACAGGCCATGTTATAAATAAACTCTCAAAAACATGTGCAGGACCCGATGGAAAAAAATTAGACATGGTAGGAAGTATATTTTTAAATATAAAAATTGATGAAGAAACATTATCACACAAATTTGTGATATTGAAAACGCATTTACGGACATTAATTCTTG
Source organism: Cordylochernes scorpioides (assembly GCA_030710605.1). Lineage (NCBI taxonomy): Eukaryota > Metazoa > Arthropoda > Arachnida > Pseudoscorpiones > Chernetidae > Cordylochernes > Cordylochernes scorpioides. The sequence continues at coordinate 52,157,365 of CP092876.1, forward strand.
GAAGAGATTTCCTTAAGAAAATGAACGCGAAAATAGATTGTAAGCAAGAAACTATAAAATACGATTTGACGAATAATCATGACGAAAGCAATTTTGAAATGTTGAAAATAAAGAGTGCCAAGGATTCCATTGTACCGGAATGTTCCATTAAACTGATCGAGGCTTTGGTAAAAACAGAGGATGGGGAATATATTATCGAGGAGAGCAGCAAAATGTTTCAAACAAATGGACTTCGTCTAGCAAGAAGCTTGATCAATGTTATAAATAGGGAAACACACATCTGGATAACTAATCCGTATCCTCGACCGTTAAAAATAATGAAAAACCAAACATTGGCTTTTGGAAGTAGTCCAGCGAAAATAAATGTGAATCGAGAAAGAGAGGTAGAAGAGAACAAAGAACCTAGATTCCAAATAAACGAAAATCTTTCACCAAAGGAACAGAAGGAGTTAAAACAAGTTTTAGAAAGGTATGGAGATCTGTTTTCGTCGAGATTAGGGAGAACCAATTTGGCAAAACATCGGATAGACACAGAAGACACGAAGCCAATTAAACACAAGCCTTACAGGGTAAGTGTTAAAGAGCGAGATATTATAAAAGAGCAAATTGACGAGATGCTTACAGAAGGCATAATTAGGCCATCTTCTAGTCCCTGGTCTTTTCCAGTGATATTGGTCAAGAAGCGAGATGGTAAATACAGATTTTGTGTGGACTACAGAAAACTGAATAATGTGACAGTAAAAGATGTCTATCCGATCCCTAGAATAGACGAAGTTATGGATACTCTCCAAGGGTCTAGATACTTCTCAGCAATAGACCTCAGATCTGGATATTGGCAAGTTGAAGTCGAAGAAAGAGATAAAGAGAAAACAGCTTTCACCACAGCGCATGGATTATATGAATTCAACGTGATGCCTTTTGGACTTTGTAACGCGCCTGCTACCTTTGAGAGAAATATGGAGAATATGCTTGGAAATCTGAGATGGCAAATTTGTTTGTGTTATCTGGATGATGTTATCATATATAGCCCGGATTTTCCAACGCACCTCAAAAGACTCGAAGCTGTTTTTAGATGTTTTCGTGAATCTAATTTAAGATTAAACGACAAAAAATGTCGATTTGTTTTTGAAGAATTGGAGATTCTCGGCTATATAACGAGCAAACATGGTATTAAACCCGCGGAACATAACATCAAAGCTATCAGAAATTTTTCTCGACCCACAAAGGTCAAAGAAGTACAATCATTTTTGGGAATGTGCTCATATTATAGAAAATTTATCAAAGATTTCTCAAAAATTGCTGACCCTTTGACCAACCTTATTAAAAAAGGTGTATCATTTACCTGGACAGAAAGGCAAGAGGAAGCGTTTCAAACCCTAAAAACAGCACTATTAAGTCCACCAATCTTAGGGCACTTCAATCCAAATGCGCCTACTTATATTCATACTGATGCGTCCAACATCGGCATAGGTGCAACTCTTGTCCAAGACATCGGTGGGGAAGAGAAGGTGATCTCATATTTGAGTCGTACCCTAAGTAAAGCGGAGCAAAATTACTCAACCACTGAAAAAGAATGTCTGGCCGTTGTCTGGTCAATGTCAAAATTACGACCCTACCTTTATGGAAGACACTTTAAAATAGTAACAGACCATCACGCCTTATGCTGGCTCAAAAACTTGAAGGATCCAACAGGTCGATTGGCAAGATGGGCATTGAAAATTCAAGAATATGACTTCGATATAATACATAAATCAGGAAAGAAGCATCTGGACGCCGATGGCTTATCTAGGGGACCCTTACCAGAAACTGATTGGGATGAGGATTTTGAAAGGCTATTTTTAAATCAAATAACAGACGAAGAGGATAAATTTATCGAAAGTGTTAAGAAAAACCTTAATGGAAGCAGGCGATCAATTGCGCAAAACTTTAAAGAAGAAGATGGATGCCTCTTTAAGAAAAACCCGAACCCTGAAGGCAGGGCGTGGTTGCTTGTGGTTCCAGAGAAGAAAAAGAGAGAAATTATGAAAGAATATCACAATCATATGTCGAATGGCCATCTGGGCGTCGCCAGAACCATGTACCGAATAAAAAGTAAATACTTTTGGCCATCCATGCTAAAGGATGTCTCAGAATTCGTTAAGACGTGTCACCTTTGCCAAAGTAGGAAAGGCTCAAACCAATTACCTTCTGGACTACTACAGCCCATCCCCCCAGCCAACTTTCCTTTCGAAAGAATTGGAATTGACTTTGTTGGTCCACTGCCATCTACGAAAAACAGGAAAAAATGGATAATCGTGCTGACGGACTACTACACTAGATATGCAGAAACAAGAGCAGTCTCGGAAGCAACAGTGAAAGAAGTTTCTAAATTTCTAGTAGAGGATATTTTTCTCCGGCACGGAGCCCCACAATATCTTATTAGTGACAGAGGCTCTCAATTTACCAGTAATTTAATGAAAGAGGTGATGAAAACGTGCAAGATTAAACATTGTTTCACAACGAGCTATCATCCCCAGACTAATGGATTGACAGAGCGGTTAAATAGAACATTGATCAATATGCTCAGTATGTATGTGAACGCTGATCAGAAGAATTGGGACGAAATACTCCCATTCATCACTCACGCTTACAATACTACAATTCAGGAAACCACAGGATATTCTCCCTTTTTCCTGATGTTTGGAAGAGAACCCACGTCTCTTTTGGACGACAGGAATATCTCGGTGGACATTGACAAGGATGATTATGATGAATACATAAAACATCACTTAGACAAAATGAACAGAACAAGAAAATTAGTTATTAACAACACAATAAAGACTCAAGAAAGAATGAAAAAGAACTATGACAAGAAACACATGGAAAGAAGCTACGAAACAGGAGAATTAGTAGCAGTTTGGACACCAATTAGGAAAATAGGAAAGTGTGAGAAACTACTGAGAAAATATTTTGGCCCATATAGAATATTAAAGAAGCTGTCCAACGTAAATTACTTAATTGAACCAAAAGATAATCCTGGCCAAGACCCATTGATTGTCCATGTCTCAAGAATCAAACCCTATTTTGAAAGAATTGATGAGGTCAATCACGAGGACGTGACGACCTCTGGAGAGGGGGAAGTGTTACATCATGATTAATGGCGTATTTCTTATATTATTTTTAATATATTTGAAATTTAAATTATATATTTATTTATTTTTATATCAAATATACTATGATATTTATTTGAAACAGATTATTTAGATTACCATCATTTGTATTTAGGTACACTGTAACTTCACTGCTCTCTTTGATGTGTGAAAATAAATAGATTATTCTGGAGGGTACTTAAAGTGGACTTATCTCATTATTCCCTTTTATAAATTTGTAGGATGGTTGAAACACGCTCTGGTAAGATGCAAGACCCAGCACAGGAGAGATTCAAGGCTGAAGAGTCTGCCAAGCCGCAACCTGGTGCAACAATATATTAATTTAAAAATTCATTTTTGTTATCATCATCACATACAATGTAATTTTTTTATATAAACAAACGATAATAAACAACAACAATTAGGGGCTCAAAAATCATTTATTATGGTTGGCAGCTCCGTAAATAAAGATATTTTCACAACAACAATTAAAGTTGCATCATCATTTTTATAAAACAACAGCAAATTAAATTAACAATGTAAAAATATATTTTAACATTTAACACAAAAACGTTACAATTTTTTCTTTAAATATATATTAATATTGAAATGCCAAGTATTTTTACGTCATTGAAATATTATATTACTAAATTCTCAAATTAAATTTATTATACTTGGAAAACATTTTAAGCATTGTTACAATTTATAAATATAATTTCACCAGACGCAGTTAGAGGCGCTGCTTGTGAGTGAAAGAAGAAAATTTGCAAATAAAATTGCAAAGAATATTTATTTCAAATCAAATTCAAACCAGAAATCTTCCCAGTAGTATAGTAAATAACTTCCTAAAGTTTCACGGCGATTGGATTATCTTACCTTTTAAAAACATTTATCGTGTGACCAAACTAACATACATCGTGTAAACAAACCACGTGTTAATTATTAACCAATCAAATTCATTTATCGTCGCGACCAGTGCTGCGCCCAAGCGGTAAAAGGCTGGAACTAACGCTTTTTGGTTTTTATTATTTTCAAAAAGGACATCAACTTTTTTAGCTTTTTGAATAGCCTATATGTTAAACGAAATCTTCAGCTACCTACATGCAAAATTCCATAATGATTGAGTCAGTAGATTTTGCGTGAAGCGATAACAAACATCGATTTCGCATTTCATTTTTATAAATATATAAGGATATATATACTAGCGGGTGTACCCGGCTCCGCCCGGGTTTTACTCGAGGGAATGTTTGTAGTCTAGTATGTTGATATAATAAATCTATCTGAATATTAGGAAAGGTCAGGTATTTTTTTGTAGGGTGATGCTCTGAAAAAGAACGCTATACCACTTTATCACTAAACAAATTGGCGAGTCAAAAATAAGCAACCTAAACAATCCATTAGCTTTGCAAGATAAGAAAAGAAATAGAGAAATGCATGCAACATTTTCAACACAAATCAAAATCTTTAATCCTCAGAAGTAATGTATATTTGGTAGGATGAGGTTTATTTTGTTTCTATTACATTACATCATCTTTAAATCTCAAAGCAGAGCAAAACTGGCATACCCGAGACATTTGGCCTATATCGACAGATGAATCAGCTTTATAATCAATATGGGCATTATACTGCAAACCTGAAAACGGCTTATGAGTCCAAAGCTGAATACGCTGAACAGGAACTTACATAGTTTGTGTAGCTGCGACGCGGGCTTCAGAATACCTAAGACGGCGAAGCGCACGACGCGTCTCACTTTGAACTGGTGTCTCAATAGCTCTAGCATTCCTATATCTCCTGGAAGCAGCCGTATTCCTACCAAGTAAACGTTGGCTGTGACGAGGCATATTCTGAAAAAAAAATTAGATTGAGATTAATAACAAAAGCTTCAAAACCAGCAATTTCTAAAAAAAAAGCATAAAAATTTCCTGTCTTTTTGAGGTAAAAATCAAAATTTTTAAATTTTTTATTCAAAATAACCTTCAGATAAGTTAAAAAGATTTTAAAAAACTAAAATCATAATATTGTCACTGAATAATTATTTTAAATACTCTGTGGTATATCATCATTAATATTTGCATAGTCACTCATTACGATTCTTATATATTTTACTTGTAAATAAATTTTTAGATATAGTTTTGCATCTTCTAAATAAACTATTTTTTACTTAAACTTTTGTAGTGCTCGTTATCTCTACCGTGACAACTGGTGGAGAAGCTGGAATATTCCCTCGACGCCCAAGCCATTAGAAGAAGCCGAAGACTACAAAGACTAGAACCTGAGGAAAACATCGCTATGGTCAATCAAGAGACACAGACAAAAATGAGTGAGTACCACTTTCAACCTTTTAGAAACCCTTCTATTTTTACTGGAGAACGCAACCAGAATCCAGAAAAATGGTTGAAGGAGTTCCATCGCGTTGCCCGCTATAATTGCTGGGATGATTCAATGTGCCTCGCAAATGTTTATTTTTTTCCTCCAAGGAACAGCGCACAGATGGCACGAAAATGTTGAAGAGAAAATTAATTCATGGGATATTTTTGTGAAAATGTTTTCTCAGAATTTCGGACATCATGTCACCCAAAAAGATCAGCTCGCAGAGAACCTCAAAACTCGAGCTCAGGGGAAGGAGGAGACCAGTGACTCCTACATTCAAGATGTTCTCCATCTGTGCAGAGAAGTAGATCCGGCTATGATGGAAAATGAAATAATCGCACACTTGACGAAAGGAATATCGGAGGAGATATATCGGTCAATGATCATTTTAGACATCGCAACTATCGATGAGTTCATCAAATGGTGCCGAAAAATCGAGGCTTCAAATAAAAAACGTGTAAATAAACGTGTAGTATTCGACAGACTACCGAATGTTGCTGCCATCGGTTCAGCAGACTCTGAATCAATGGAAGACTTGGTCCGACGCATCGTGCGTGAAGAGGTTCATCGCGCACTAAATCCGGAGTCAACTACCCCTGAACCATCTTCTCTGAAAGAGATTATCCGAGAAGAGATTGAAAAAAACGTAGCTGCAATTTCGAAACCTATTCAAAGGCCTCCACTAAGACAGTCGTACCCCAACCAAACACGTACATTCAACCAGGTTCCACGACGTCAGTACCCTACCCAAACACCCATATATAACCAGACGCCACCACAACGAAGAACGGATGAATGGAGGACGCATGACAACATCCCAATATGTTTTAATTGCGGCCGCCCAGGCCATGTTAAGCGATATTGTAGAGAACGCCGACAATGGACGCAGAGACCCGAAGGACATGCACCAAGCACCCAAGAACCTCAAATGGGTGACCACCAAGCCATAAGAAGCCAAACCTACCGCAGACAATCGCCGTATCCAAACAGAGGAAGATCCCCAAGACGCCAGTCCGTTTCCCCAGGCCGCCATACAAGCCAATCCCCACGCCGCTACAATCTAGAAAAAAACTAAGCGTCGCGTCTTCTTTCGAGGGGGAAGCCGCGGGTGTGAAAAACCCTCCATCGTCGACAGCCGCTAAATTACAACAAAATTATGTCGAAATCATCATTGATGACATTGCGTTTTCTGCTCTAGTCGATTCAGGTTCCTCTTTTTTGGTTATCTCTGATGGATTAAGACGACAATTAAAAAAGACCATGTTCAAGGATAGCGGAATGACTCTTAAAGTTGCTGATGGCAAGAATGTTACATCGATCGGCCGATGCACAATAAGCTTGAGCATCAATGGATTGGAACAGCCGCTTGAGTTTATCGTCCTCCCTAATAGTAACCCAAGTATTATCCTCGGATGGGATTTCCTAGAGGCATCAAATGCCGTGATTGATTGTGGACGCGCCGAAATCAGATTGGAAGAGGCCAAAGATGTACTAAATTCACCAGCTTCCATGGGAAAGGTTGTGACTAGCAGAAGCGTCGTAATCCCAGCCGAATCTGCCAAACTAATAAAGGTTATGAGTGAAGAGCTTAATGGGCAAAATCAGGTACTTTTTGAACCTTCGAAAAAGGTATCAATAGGAAAAGGGTTAACACTTCCCTGTGCATTATTCAGGCTTTCCCATAATAAAGGAAAACTTTGGATCGTAAATTCTGGCACCACAGCTCAAATAGTCCCTAAGGGAATGTGCCTGGGAAAAATTCAAATGGTTGAAGAAAATAACTTGACGGCTATTTCGGAATGTTCTGAATTTAATAAGGAGGTGAAAGATAGGAATCATGCCAGTCACATGCTGATAAAGGTGACTTTAAATTTTTACAAAATCTAATTAGTGATGATTTATCAGAGGAGCAGCAGTCTCAAATCTTATCAATTTTGAAGCGACATGATAAAATATTTGATAAAAATAATGAACCAGTAAAGCAAACTTCAGTAACCAAGCATAAAATTGAAACTGGAAACCATCAGCCTATTAAGCATAGACCATATCGAGTCTCCCCTACAGAACGCCAAGCAATCCAAACGGAAGTGGACAAAATGCTAGACGCCGGGATTATACGTCATTCAGAAAGTCCATGGTCATCGCCGGTTATTTTAGTGAAGAAGAAGGATGGTAACTGGCGTTTCTGTGTGGATTACAGACGACTAAACAAGGTTACTAAAAAAGACGTTTACCCACTACCTCGAATCGATGATACACTTGACTCCCTGAAAGGAGCCAAATTTTATTCATCAATGGACCTTCGTTCAGGTATTGGCAAATAGAAGTCGACGAAGCAGATAGAGAAGAAACTGCCTTTATTACCCCTGACGGACTCTATGAATTCCTGGTCATGCCCTTTGGCCTATGTAATGCCCCTGCAACATTCGAGCGCATGATGGACAAGATATTGAAAGGCCTGAAATGGACGATGGCCCTCTGTTATTTAGACGACATCGTTGTGTATTCCAAATCGTTCAACGAACATTTACACTGGCTTGAAATCATACTACAATGTCTCGACAAAGCCGAGCTACGCCTCAACCCCAAAAAGTGCCTTTTCGGAACCAAACGAATAAGAGTGTTTGGACACCTCGTCGATAGTAAAGGTATTTATCCCGATCCAGAAAAGATTGAAGCTATCGCCAGGTTTCCGACCCCAAGATCTATAACAGATGTAAGAAGCTTCATTGGCTTATGCTCCTATTATCGTAGATTTATCGAAAATTTTGCTGAGAAAGCTGCTCCTCTACACGAAGTCCTCAAAAAAGATAATAAATTCACGTGGAACTCTGACCAACAGGATGCTTTTGATTCCTTGAAAGAAGCATTGATGTCTGAACCTGTTCTTGCCTATTTCGAAGAACAACTGCCAACCGAGCTTCATACTGACGCCAGCGGTTATGGAATTGGAGCTGTCCTCGTGCAGATCAACGATGGGAAGGAGCGGCCAGTTGGTTATGCTTCAAGAACTTTATCGAAGGCGGAGAAGAATTACTCAACAACGGAAAGAGAATGCTTGGCCGCAATATGGGTCATCAACAAATTTCGACCGTACCTTTTTGGTCGTGAGTTTGTCATCGTCACTGACCACCACGCTTTTTGCTTGTTATCTAACCTGAAGGACCCGAAAGGAAGACTAGCAAGATGGGCTTTAACACTCCAAGAATACAACGTAACAGTTGTTTATAAAAGTGGACGCAAACACCAAGATGCCGACTGTCTTTCTCGAAATCCTCTCTAAATTGAATCGGAGGAAGCATACAATGATGAGGATGATGATATACCCTCAATAACTGCTCTGACGTGCTTTGAGGCTGAACAAAGAAAAGACCCTAAAATTAGTAAATTGATAGAAGAAACAGAAAGATTTGGTGCAGAATCGAAAGGATATGAAATGTTAAAAGGAACCTTATACAAAAAGAATTTCGACCCCCTGGGAAACCAACACCTTTTAGTTGTTCCCAGGCACTTACGCTTAGAACTACTGAAAAGTTTACACGACGCTCCCACAGCAGGTCATCTTGGATTTTCGAAGACATATGAGAGAGTTAAAAACAAATATTTCTGGCCAGGACTTCTCCGGGACATACGGAAGTATGTCACTCATTGTAAAGAGTGCCAAAGAAAGAAACAATCAACTCAAAAGCCACCCGGACTACTTAAGGCAATACCTCCTGCAACCTCCCCTTTTCAGAGAGTTGGAATGGACCTCCTTGGAAGATTTCCCAAGTCTGATACTGGTAATAAATGGATCATAGTCTGCACTGACTATCTTACTCGATTTGCCGTTACTAAAGCCTTACCCACAGGGGAAGCAAAAGAAGCAGCCAAGTTCTTATTGGAAGATGTTGTTCTCAAGCACGGAGCCCCCAGAGAAATCATCACGGACCGAGGACGAGTATTCCAATCCAAGTTGATTGCGGAACTCACCAATCAATGCTCGTCGATACATCGGTTCACGACAGCGTATCACCCCAGACGAATGGACTTACGGAGAGATTAAACAAAACCTTAGCCAACATGATCGCTATGTATGTAAGTGTTGAACAGAAGGACTGGGACGTAATCCTGCCCTACGTTACGTTCGCCTACAACACGGCAAAACAAGATACGACAGGTTTTACCCCTTTTGAACTGATTCATGGACGCGAAGCCGAGACAACTGTAGACACTCTTTTCCCAAATCCGCATGAAGATCTCCAAGAGGATTACAGTCAGAGGATTGCCTCGCGAGTCGAAGAGACTAGGCAGCTAGCAAGATTAGAAACCTTGAAAGCCCAAGAAAAGGACAAGGCCAGATATGACTCAAAGCACGAAGCAATGGATTACAACGTTGGTGACCTGGTATGGATTTTCATCCCGATAAGAAAGGTGGGACTCTCAGAAAAACTGATGAGAAGGTACTTCGGGCCATACAGGGTTACTCGGAAACTCTCTGACGTGACCTTCGAAGTTGAACCTGTGGACCAACCAACCAGGAGACGCCAAACGAGAGACCTGGTCCATGTACTGAGAATGAAACCCTACCATGACCCTGAGGACCAAGCTGATCTGTTCAAGTGATAATTACAGCGGGACGCTGTTCATCTAGGAAGGGGGCAATGTCACTGAATAATTATTTTAAATACTCTGTGGTATATCATCATTAATATTTGCATAGTCACTCATTACGATTCTTATATATTTTACTTGTAAATAAATTTTTAGATATAGTTTTGCATCTTCTAAATAAACTATTTTTTACTTAAACTTCTGTAGTGCTCGTTATCTCTACCGTGACAATATTATATTACCAAAAAATTAATGTACAAAACCAGTTATCATTAAAAAGCTTCAAAAATAGACCAACCGCTGGATACGGCAATGAAAAAGCATGCTTTTTTGAGGTAAAAAATAGAAATAATTTTCTAAAATACAAAATACAACCCCTATATGTTAAAAAAACTATAAATAATCTAAATATAAAATATTTAATCAAATAAGTTAAAATATCTTTTAAAAAATTTTGAAAAAGGATTTCAAAAAGACAAATAAATTGATCCGTAAAATAAATCCCTTGCTTATTTAAAAATATAAATAACCTATTTTTTTAGATACAACCCATATATGTAGAAAATATAATAAATAAACTGTATGGCATATTCTGAAAAAAAAAATAGATTGAGATTAATAACAAAAGCTTCAAAACCAGCAATTTCTAAATAAAGCATAAAAATTTCCTTTCTTTTTGAGGTAAAAATCGAAATTTTTATTTTTTTATTCAAAATAACCTTCAGATATGTTAAAACGATTTTAAAAAACTAAAATCATAATATTATTACCAAAAAATTAATGTACAAAACCAGTTATCATTAAAAAGCTTCAAAAATAGACCAACCGCTGGATACGGCAATGAAAAAGCATGCTTTTTTGAGGTAAAAAATAGAAATAATTTTCTAAAATACAAAATACAACCACTATATGTTAAAAAAACTATAAATAATCTAAATATAAAATATTTAATCAAATAAATTAAAATATCTTTGAAAAAATTTTGAAAAAGGACTTCAAAAAGACAAATAAATGAATCCATAAAAGAAATCCCTTGCATATTTGAAAATATAAATAACCTATTTTTAGATACAACCCATATATGTAGAAAATATAATAAATAAACTGTATTTAAAATATCAAAGCAATAATTAAAAAATTCCATAAGAAAATTTAAAAAAGGACCTCAAAATGACCCATAATTGAACACAATGAAATTGCTTGCTCTTTTTTGCGATTAATAATAAAAAAAAACAAATATTTTTAAAAAAACAACACCTATATGTTATAAATACCACAAATAATTTGTATTTGAAAGATCTAAATAATTAAATAAAAATTTCTTAAGAAATATTTGAGAAGGGCCTCATAATGACAATCACATAAACATATCAATAAAATATCTTGCATCTTAGTGAAAAAAAAAAGAAATAACCCAAAATTTGTTTACAAAACAACCCATATATGTGGAAAACACCATAAATAATCTAATTTTAAAATATCTAAGCAATTAATTAAAATTTTGTTAAGGTCCTCAAAAAAGACATAAAATAGAGCACATTAATGAAATTTCAAGCTTTTTAGTGAAAAAAAAAATAGAAATAACCCAATTTTTTTTTTTACAAAACAACCCATATAAGTGGAAAACACCATAAATAATCTGTTATTAAAAAATATCTAAACAATTAATTAAAAATTTTGTTAAGGTCCTCAAAAAAGACATAAAATTGAGCACAATAATGAAATTTCAATCTTTTTTGTAAAAAATAATATAAATAACCTTAGTCTTATAAAAATACTAACCACGTAAGTTAGAAATAGCATATATAATCTGTATATAAAATAAAAAAGTATTAAATTAAAATTAGCCTAAAAATTTATCTAAAATATAAAATTGATCTCATCAAGTAAGGCTTCAACTTTTTTTGGTATAAAATATGAAAACTATAAAATAAAAGTATCTTACCATGTATAAAAGTTATTAAAATATATATAAAAAAGATTAAAACTAATTTTCCAAGAAGCGCAAAAGTGTAAACACTTTAACTCTGTTGAATTTTTTTTGTATTTTATCGATAACAGCAAAGTTATGTATGTCAAAGTAAGGAAAAATATTTTGATGTTAAGCAAAACCTGCTCCATCTCATTTTACATAAATGTTGAAAATTTTGTCGAAATTGATGCATTGTAACGAAAGTTTTTAGTGATGTCAACTTATGAAATTTCCATTTTATTAATATAGATATATGAAATGAAAATAATAAAGTTTATCTAATAAAAATTTAAATCTTAAATATAATTTAAATTAAGTTGATATTATAGAGTGAGTTAATATGCATTTATTTATTGACAGAACTATATTTAAAACTTTTAATAATAGTAATATTTTAAATATAAATAGGAAATTCTATTAGATTAGCAAGCTAAATCTAAATTAAATATATAAGATAAAAGTGGATATTTTTTTGTGTTTAAGTTAGATTATTAAATAGTTGTTTATATGTATTATATTTATAACTTATTAAGGAGAGAAAAATGTAATAAAAATAATTATATGTTGGAATAATATGTTTTTATTTTAAATAGAAATAAAGAAAATTTTGAAAATAAAAAGAGAATTTAACAAGAAGAAAATTTAATGACGTAACGTCTTTTATCATCGGCTTTTACCCTTCATATAGACATTCTCTAAAGATAAATAGGAAGAAAGGAAGAGATTTATAATGATTATATATTTATTTTTTAGTAAAAGAGAGGAAAGAGACAAAGAAAGAACCATACACTTTTATTTCAAACAGGTAGAGAATTGAAAGGGTGTTAGTATTTTATAGTTAACTAAACGAATGGCCCGGGCAACGCCCGGGGTTTACCCGAGTGCGAATATATTTTACAAACGTTGTCTTGGGTGGACGCTATAGACAGGGTGGTCTGTATAGACAGGTGTATGTATCACACAGCCGATAACAGGGTTGTCTAGGGTGGCCGCTATAGACAGGGTGGTCTGTATAGACAGGTGTATGTATCACACTGCTGATAACAGGGTTGCCTGAAGTGACCGCTATAGACAGGGTGGTCTGTATAGACAGGTGATTGTAACACACTGATGATAACAGGGTTGCCTAAAGTGACCGCTATAGACAGGGTGGTCTGTATAGACAGGTGGATGTATCACACAGCTGATAACAGGGTTGTCTAGAGTGGCCGCTATAGACAGGTGTATGTATCACACAGCTGATAACAGGGTTATCTAGAATGGCCGCTATAGACAGGTGTATGTATCACACAGCCGATAACAGGGTTGTTTAGGGTGGCCGCTATAGACAGGGTGGTCTGTATAGACAGGTGTATGTATCACACTGCTGATAACAGGGTTGCCTGAAGTGACCGCTATAGACAGGGTTGTCTGTATAGACAGGTGATTGTAACACACTGATGATAACAGAGTTGCCTAAAGTGACCGCTATAGACAGGGTGGTCTGTATAGACAGGTGAATGTATCACACAGCTGATAACAGGGTTGTCTAGAGCGGCCGCTATAGACAGGTGTATGTATCACACAGCTGATAACAGGGTTGTCTAGAGTGGTCGCTATTGACAGGGTGGTCTGTATAGACAGGTGTATGTATCACACAGCTGATAACAGGGTTGTCTAGAGTGGTCGCTATAGACAGGGTGGTCTGTATAAACAGGTGGATGTATCACACAGCTGATAACAGGGTTGTCTAGAGTGGCCGCTATAGACAGGGTGGTCTGTATAGACAGGTGGATGTATCACACAGCTGATAACAGGGTTGTCTAGAGTGGCCGCTATAGACAGGGTGGTCTGTATAGACAGGTGGATGTATCACACAGCTGATAACAGGGGTGTCTAGAGTGGCCGCTATAGACAGGGTGACCTGTATAGACAGGTGGATGTAACACACTGCTGATAACAGGGTTGTCTAGAATGGCCGCTATAGACAGGTGGATGTAACACACTGCTGATAACAGGGTTGTCTAGAGGGGGGCAGGGAGGACACGTGTTCGCCAGCAGCCAATGGGCGCGCATTCTATCCGTGAGCTTCAGACATACAGACAGAATAAGGCAATTATATAAGTAGATTAATAGTTTTTGTATTTTTTTATATACTTTTTTCTCCATATATAATTTTTATTTTTTTTTATAGAGTTAGAATAATATAATATAATGTTTTGCCTAGTTGAATAAAGATAAACATATTTTAAATCTGTCAATTAGAAGTTATTTTTTGGAACCCTAATGGTAGACCAGGACAATACAAAAAAGGAAATTGGAAAATCTATTGGAAAGAGAAATCTGTGGTATCAGGGCTCTTCAGATGAAAATACCACCCATTTCATCTGAAGAGCCCTGATACCACAGATTTCTCTTTCCAATAGATTTTCCAATTTCCTTCTTTGTATTGTCCTGGTCTACCATTGGGGTTCCAAAAAATAACTTCTAATTGGCAAAGATTTAAAATATGTTTATCTTTATTCAACTAGGCAAAACATTATATTATATTATTCTAACTCTATAAAAAAAATTAAAAATTATATATGGAAAAAAAGTATATAAAAAAAATACAAAAACTATTAATTAACTATAAAATACTAACACCCTTTCAATTCTCCACCTGTTTGAAATAAAAGTGTATGGTTCTTTCTTTATCTCTTTCCTCTCTTTTACTAAAAAATAAATATATAATCATTATAAATCTCTTCCTTTCTTTCTATTTATCTTTAGAGTATGTCTATATGAAGGGTAAAAGCCAATGATAAAAGACGTTACGTTGTTAAATTTTCTTTTCTTGTTATATTTTATTTTTATTTTCAAAATTTACTTTATTTCTATTTAAAATAAAAATATATTATTCTAACATATAATTACTTTTATTACATTTTTCTCTCCTTAATAAGATATAAATATAATACATATAAACAACTAATCATCTAACTTAAACACAAAAAAATTATCAACTTTTATCTTATACGAGGGTGAGTAGAAAAGTAAGGTCTCCTATTTTTTTTTCATAGAAAAAAAAACATTTAATCACAACTTTTTATACATCATTAGAAAGGTTGGACACTTTGCTATTTTTCTACATAGTCGCCTTGATGCACAATCACTTTTTTCATCCTGTCAACCAACTTTGTAATTCCGGTGTTGTACCACTCTCCCGCCGCGTGCGAGTTGCGCTCAGTTATACGCTTTTTAAATGCGAAAAATAATTCTCTGGTCGAAATTCACCTTCAGTTAGTGGAAGTGTATGGTGAGAAGTGCATGGGCATCAAAAATGTGCGGAAATGGTGCCGGGAGTTTAACGAGGGGCGGATAAACGTCCACGATGAACAGCGGTCTGGGCGGCCGAGTTTGCCGGAATCAACCGTGGCTCGAATCGACGAAATGGTGCGCGCAAACCGGCGGATAACCCTTGAAGAGATCGAGGACGGCCTGAATGAAGATTGCAGCCACTTCTCTGTGCACAATATTGTGTCTGAGACCCTCGGCTACAGAAAGGTGTCCGCCAGGTGGGTCGACAAGTGGCTCAAAGAGGCGGCGGGAGAGTGGTATAACACCGGAATTACAAAGTTGGTTGACAAGATGAAAAAAGTGATTGAGCATCAAGACGACTATGTAGAAAAATAGCAAAGTGTCCTACCTTTCCAATGATGTATAAAAAGTTGTGATTAAATGTGTTTTTCTATGAAAAAAAAAGGAAACCTTACTTTTCTACTCACCCTCGTATATATATACTAGCGGATGTGTACCCGGCTTCGCCCGGGTTTTATCTGAGTGAAAGTTTGCCTAACGAATATTATTGAAAATAATTTTCCGGAACATAGACTATTATGATAATAATGATAATAATATTCATTACATTATATTTTTTATTATATATTTATATAATACGAATGGTCCGGGCAACGCCCGGGTTTTACCCGAGTGCGTATATATTTTAAAAACGTTTTAATTCAAATACTATTCGTTACAATTATAAATTGGCGCCATGTATGTCACTCTTGTGAAACGTCCCGTTCCAAACTGTGTGTTTTTAAAATGATTTAATTAAAATACTATTCGTTACAATTATAAATTTGAAAGATAGGCTCATTATTTCTTTATACCGTTATTATACAGTTATATTATATATATTATATTTATTATGTATATATTACACGTTATTTGTTTTCTTGGCCGACTGTTTTACATATGGTGTTATCTTAAAATTGCTTGTTTTGAATATTTTTTAGATTGAGATTATTAGCTAGTATGTAAAAAAATTAACTCTGTTGAAATTTAATTTTGTATTTATATATAAATAAAATTAACTCTGTTGATTTTTTTTTGTATTTATTCGATAACAGCGAAGTTACGCATGTTAATGTTAGGGAAAAATATTTTGATGTTAAGCAAAACCTGCTCCATCTCGTTTTACATAAATGTTGAAAATTTGGTCGAAATTGATGCATTGTAACGAAAGTTTTTAGTGAACAACACTTATGAAATTTGTATTTTATTAATATAGATATATATTAAAAATAAAAAAGGCATCTCCTGACCACGAGCACATGTGCTTTTTAGATGGCAGAGCGCCATCTAGTGGAGCAAAAATAAACTAAACGTTTATTTAGCTTGCTCCGTGATATTTGGCCAACCCAATTTCTTGATTTATCAAGAAAAGCCATCCACGAACGGCGCTCTGCCATCTAAAAAGCACATGTGCTCGTGGTCAGGAGATGCCTTTTTCATTTTTAATATCAACACCTGACCCACTTATCTTTTATTTTTTTTATTGTTTTTTCATATATATATATATATAAGTGGAAAATTGGCCGGGAGGAAATTAATCCATGGAAGCAATGGTCGCCTCTCCCGTCAAAATAAACTTCAGAATCTGACGCCATCTATTGACCGTCGCTGCAACTAGCGGCATCGGATAGGTGACAAAGCCACAACACCAACTTTGGCAAACTGATAAGCGTCCACCTAGAGACCATGGTTTCGGGCTAATGGCCCTCGTCAGTCTAGGGCGGACTTTATTCCATGAGACCCACACGGGATCTAATGGAATCCTCACAATCTACCAAAGAGGTGTTTTGCTGGCAATGTGGCTGGGCCAAATCTA